>LBNU01014071.1:11326-25967 GCA_014162995.1 Artemisia annua | reverse complement strand
GAATGAGTAGCCATAGTCCATCAGCTGCGTACGCATCCAAATGATTTGAGCACAGCAGGCAGCCATAGCCACATATTCTGATTCAGTAGATGAGAGTGAAGTGTAGTCCTGCTTCTTAGATTGCCAAGACACAAGCTTGTCTCCAAGAAACTGTAAGCCACCAGAAGTACTTTTTCGTGTATCCATACACCCTGCATGATCAGAGTCTGAAAAAGCAATTAGTTCAAAACCAGAATCCTGCGGATACCAGATCCCCATGTGAATGGTTCCTTTCACATATCGAAGGATTCGTTTAGCCTCATTGAGGTGACGTTCAGTAGGACGCGACTGATAGCGAGAGCACATAAACACAGCAAATACAATATCCGGTCTGCTAGCAGTTAGATAAATGAGCGACCCAATAATACTTCGGTATTTTGTGGGGTCTACCATTTTCCCATGTAAATCCGCATCTAACTTAGTTGTGTTTGACATTGGGGTATTGTATGTGTCACAACTGGTCATTCCATGTTTCTTTATTATTTCAAGAGCATATTTTGATTTACTTAGGAAAATACCACGGGGGGATTGATGAACTTGTAATCCTAGAAAGAACGTAAGTTCACCCATCATCGACATTTCAAAATTTAGTTTCATTAATTTTGCAAAAGCATTAGAATACTTTTTGCTTGTAGATGCAAAAATAATGTCGTCTACGTAAATTTGTACGATTAAAACGTCTTCCCCGTGTCTTTGGATAAATAAAGTTGGGTCTATTAGACCTTTGGTAAAACCATTAGCAAGTAAGAAAGCAGTAAGTTTGTCATACCATGCCCTGGGGGCTTGTTTGAGACCGTAGAGAACCTTCTTAAGTCGATAGACATGGTTCGGATGCTCTGGGTCTACAAATCCTTCCGGCTGACTGACGTATACCTCCTCACGTAATTGACCATTCAGAAATGCCGTTTTGACGTCCATTTGATACACGATCATGTTTTTGTGAGCAGCGTATGCCAGAAAAATCCGTACAGCTTCAAGTCTAGCCACGGGTGCGAAAGATTCTTCAAAGTCGATTCCTTCCCCCTGACTATAACCTTTAGCTACCAATCGGGATTTGTTGCGTATGACATTACCTTCTGCGTCCAACTTATTCTTCCATATCCATTTAAGTCCAATCACATAAACTCCATCCGGTCTTTCAACTAATTCCCAGACTTCTAGTCTCTTGAATTGGTCGAATTCTTCTTGCATAGACTCAATCCAATTATCATGTGTCATTGCTTCCTTGATGCTTTTTGGTTCGACATGAGAGATGGTGAGTGCATACATGCAGTGTTCATCGGAGTGAAGTTTCTGTCGAGTCATCACTGGAGCTTATGGATGACCAATAATGTTAACAATTGGGTGATCACGTGTCCAATGATGTGTTGAGGGGTGAGGGTTATGGAACTGCTGCACATTAGTCGATTCCAAATCCCGTGTTGACGACTCTGGAATATCAGAAAGGTTTGGAGTCGGTGCAAATGGATTAAAGAATGCATTGGGATCGTAATTTGCAGGTTCGGGTACTTCAAGTTGATTCAGATCTTCAGGTGCATTGTATGAGTTGGAGTCTGTCTGTTCATCTGTTGTTGGTGAATCTGTTGGAGGTGCATCAGTTTCTACATTAGTTGTAGTAACGTGTGTATCAGGCACTGGAATAGTGGCAGGTTGAGCAGCGGAATCGGTGGATACATTTTGTGCACGATTCTCAAAAGAGTCATCAAACAGTGGAGTGAACAACGTTTCCAATTCTTGACGGGTTAAAGGTAAAGGTGCGTCTGAACGATCTGGGAAATTTAAACGGTTAAGTTCGGGTCCTAAGCTGTTGCGCTCAGAAGCCATATCAGTGAGCTCATCAAAATTAGCGTGTATAGTCTCTTGAATTTCTCTGGTCCGACGGTTGTATATCCGAAATCCCTTAGAATTTTCACAATAGCCAATAAAGATTCCTACATCAGCCTTAGCTTTAAGCTTTCCAAAGTCATCACGATCGTTGTTCGGGTAACATAGTGCACCAAAGACATGAAGGTGTTGAACATTGGGCTTACGTTTGTGGACAAGTTCATATGGTGTGCGATTGTGTCGTTTGTTGATCATACATCGATTCTGGGTATAACATGCTGTTGAGACGGCCTCTGCCCAAAGATAGTCTGGTAGTTGTGCATTGATCAGCATTGTGCGGGCGGCTTCCACTAAAGTACGGTTTCGTCTTTCGACCACGCCATTTTGTTCGGGAGTCCGAGCAATAGATGTTTGATGAACAATACCTACCTTCTCAAAATAATCCCGAAGGGTTTGATTCTTGAATTCAGTTCCATTGTCTGTTCTGACGGTTCTGACGGTGTTTCTAAGCTGAACTTGAATTTTGGTGAGAAAAGTGACTATCATGGATGGAGCTTGGTCTTTAGTACGAAGAAAGTAGACCCAAGTCCATTTTGAGAAGTCGTCTACTATGACAAGAATGTAACGTTTCCCGTTGATCGTTTGTACTCTCATTGGTCCGCACAAATCCATATGTAATAGCTGAAGAACATGATCCGTACTGGGTTCTTGTTTTGAAGCAAAATGTGCACGTTTGCTCTTTCCTTGTTCACAAGCAGGACAAAGGTGATCTTTAGCGTATCTGAATCTGGGGAGTCCTTCAACCAATTTGTGTCGAGCCAGATCAGTCATGGTTTTGAAGTTGAGATGTGACATTCGTTTATGCCATAACCATGATTTTGTAGATTCGGCCTTAGAAAGTAAGCAGATGGGAGAGGAAGCAATCATATCAGACATTGAAATGGTATAAAGACTGTTGCTGCGAGTGCCGGACATTAGATCGTTCCCTTGTAGATCACGTACGAAACAAGTTTTCTCCCTGAATGCAACTTCTAAGTCACCGTCACAAAACTGACCGACTGAAAAGAGATTGTGACCAAGACCTTCAACATAGTATACACGGCTGATTTCAATATTCCCACTGACATAATCTCCATACCCCATAATAGCAGCGAAGTGATCATTCCCGAATCTGACAGTACCAATGAACTTTGATACAAAGTTTCTTAACAGTTTGAGATCGCCTGTCATATGTCGGGTACATCCGCTATCAACAATCCAGAGAATGATTTGCACCACCTGCATCACACGAAGGAGACGACGATGGCACAATGGTAAGGGTGGAACCCGATGAAGTAGTGGGTTCCGGTTGGTTAGAAACACATGATATAACAACTTTAGGAATCCAAGCAAAATTATGCATCTTAGTTAACCAACGCTGCCACTTCCAACTAGATTGCGCTTTCTTCTTAGTGAATTCGCTAAGTGAAGGCAAGTTCTTAGGATTGCTGGGCTTAACTACAGGGGTAGCAACTACATCCTCAGAAACTACAGGGGGCGTTAATCCTAGCTTAGATTTGGAAGCAGTAGTGGGCCTAGATTTTTTGCCTTTTGTAAGTTTCTTAAGACGTGTTAAAAGAGAAGTAGCAACACACTTAGAGTGATCACCAGATAGCATAGATTTACGACAAAACACACAAGATGCATTAAACGATAAAGAAGTACGAGATACATCATTCGTTACAGACAGATTCGGATTACAAGTTGCCAAATCACAATCTAAATCTATAGTAACATGATTATTATTCAAATTCCTAGGGTGAGCTTCTACTTCCATAGCTTTTAAGTTCTCTCTCTTACGTCGCAAATTCCTATTCTTCTTTTTCTCTTTTTGGTGCTTGGATCTGCTAACGCTAGGAGGGATAACTAGTCCTGGAGAGGTGGAAGAACTCATGTTAGAATTATGAATAGCTGTATCGTTACTAGTGTTATCTGTCCTATGTTTTTCTGGTGCAACAATCTTAGTATTTGCAGACTTTTTCTTTTCAAGATTTTTAATTTTCTCCTTCAATTCAATAATGATGTGCGTTTTGTCCTGAATTGTGCTGTCAAGCTTTCGGTTTAAGTAGAAATATTCATCTCGACTCTTTTGCCAAAAATCTGTTACTTCTTGCAATTCAGCAATCTCTTTTTCATATTTAGAAATCTGACTTTTAAGTTCCTCATTTTCATTTGAAAAAGATGTCGAAGTTTTAAGATTTTGCAATTCAAGTTCAAAAACAAGACTTTGGTTTTGACACCATTCTAGTTTTTTGTTGAGTTGAAAGATTTCATCTGAAAGTTTTTTCTGCACATCATCATTTTGTTGTCGGAGACTCATGTTCTCATTTTTTAATGTCTCAACAGTTTTATTCAACAACCCAATATCATCACAGTGTTCAAAAACAAGCATATCAGTACCACATTCATAAAGAGAATTCATTACCACAGATATAATATCATAATCGAGGACACGTTTGATTTCAAGTTCTAGCAAGGGTGAAGCTTGTAAACTCGAGTCGTAGTCCCAACGAGGGTTGAACTGATCTCGTCACTCAAGATCGTGAGATATGTGAAGTGAATAAGGTTTAAAAGTTGATTTGGTTTTGATTATACTACAACGACAATTAAAATGCAATTAAAGTAAAGTAAAGCAATAAAGTGACACAAAGAAAATAAACAAGTAAAGTTGCATGAAATAAAGTGACTTAAAGAAAGCAATAATTAAAGTGCGATAAGTAATGAAAACAGTAAATGACTTTAAAGACAATATGTTCGCAAAGCAACTTGAATAAGTTCACTAAATATGAGCTAAAGGTTTGTGACGAATTATTTTCCTTTCTCGAGATTAGTTGTCAATTAATCTTTTGAAGAGATAATAATTCTAGACAAGTGATTTAATCGTTCTCCGCTTTTGTTCTTCGAATAATAAAATCACAAGTCTAAATAATCTTATCGATTATTAATCACAAACATTTAACATCTACACTTAGCTCACAAACCCGAACCACTAAGCAAACACGAATTAAACTACTCAAGACTCATTTTAAAGAAAGTAAAGCGATAAAGAAATAAAAGTTAACTTGGAAAATAAAATTGTTTTTGGTTTTTATGATTTGATAAACGAAAATAAAAGTTTACTAAGCGACGAAAGAAATGTATAAGACTTGAAAACATTAAACGTAAATAAAGTTTAAAACTAAAAACGAAAAGACATAAGACTTGAATAAGAAAACTTTACTAAAAAGATTTTAAGAAAATTTTGACAGAGTAACGTTTAGATTTAAAGAAATAAAAACCTCACTCGATGAAACGATGAGGGAAACTCGTGCCTAACTCGGCATATGAAATTAAATGATACTCGCAAGAAATATGATACTCGCAAGAAATGAAAAGTGATACTCGCAAACTTGAAAAACCAAACTCGCAAACACACTAAACCATACTCACTAAACCTTACTCGAGACCCATACTCGCTAGATAAAAGTTCAAACTCGCAAACACACTAGACCATACTCGCAGAAACTTGCCCCATACTCGCAAAACAATATTTCATACTCGCAGAAATAACACATACTCGCTAAAAAGGAAACCATACTCGCAAAAATGTTTGTCATACTCGCAAGACCTTACTCATACTAGCTAAAAAGGAAACCATACTCGCAGAAAAGGAAACCATACTCGCAAAACCCTAAATGACATACTCGCTAAAACCAAAAATTAAGCTAAAAAGATTTTTGTACGTGAAACTTATGATGAAATTTAATGAAAACTCATGAAAACTTAATAGGGAAGAAGTTTTAGACACTAAATAAGCTACTAAATAAGCCAACGACTCAAAACAAACCCTTACCCATGAGCTTTTGTATTCGAATCAAATTTTACATGCAAAGGTGACAAGAAAACTTATAAAAGCTTAAAGGAAAAATTAAGATAACGTAAATAAAGATTAGCAAAGACTCAAAACTTGTAAAGATTAAACAAGAAATCTAGAGAGAGAGTAGAGAGAGAAAGCAAAATTAATGCTTAACAAAACTTCATTAACAAAAGTAAAATCTACACTACTCCTAAATCTAACCTAAAGACTAACCAACCTTCACAATGAGGTTTAAGCTTCTATTTATAGGTCAAGAGCTTGCACATGTTTGACAATGTTGCACATTTAGCCCTTGAACATAACAATTCATGATATTGCACTAAAACTATGTTACAAACTACTAAACGTTCTTAAACATTAAACGTAACAATAATGTAATCTTGATGACTCGAGTTGACGTTTCTTCCAAAGGTCTTCAAAAGATTTAAAAGCGACATCTTGCTCAAATGTGGAGGACTTTTCTTGAAATTCTCTTTTGAGCTTCAGTTAAGTGTCTCATGAATTTTTCTTCAAGCCTTTAAGGAATACATTTGTCTTGGACTTTTCTTAAGTAGATATCATCATTGACTCGGCTTTAAGACTCTCTTTCACATCTCGTGCTCGTTTTAGGCTTTTTGGTTGACTTTTATGTCGTTTATGCAATATCCTTTCCTGCACGATCACAAACACAAAAACACGATATCTTTGGCGTTTAACGTTAGTTTTTCGTCTTTTTATCACTTAATCTAAGGTCAAAAGTATGTGTAAAATAGCACATACCAACGTTCAAAGAGACGATCATTTTCATTTTGCAAAAACTGATTTTGACGTTGATAAAATGAAATTGATTTTTCTGTTTCTTGAAAAATATCCATCATTGAAGACACTTCTTTTTGAAGATCCTGTTCCCAGAGTTCAGCACATAATCGTAGATGTTGAACGTGAGGTAAAAATTGTTTTTGAAACACCTCTCGCCTTTCACGCTCATGAGGAGCAGTAAATGTGAAAACAGTGATTTCTGAATTACGATCAACAGCATCTTGTAAAAATTCAATATCTTCCATAAACGTTTGGAAATACCGATGTATCTTACACGTTTTAGGAAGAGGTTGAACGTTTTCTGGTTTAGTTAAAAGACCATTGTTTTGAACTACTGGTGTGAGAGAAGCTTTATAAGAAGGAAGATCTTCTGGTAATATAAAATACGGTTGTTCAACATTCTCTTTTTGAGGTGTGAAAGTTTCATTAATAGAAGGCATTTTTGAGTAATCAAAAGGTTTGTTGTAATCAACATTTTCCATTTTAGATCGAGTCTCGTCCTCTATTTCCAATTCTTCCTCACGATCATAAACAACAGCACGAATAACAGTATCATCAAAGAAATGGTTTGCACTATATATCTTCGGAATCTCGGTGAGTGCTTTGTTTAAAAAACTGGGTGATTCACTACCAATGGCAAAACCATGGCCGGTGTTTGACCGTTTTACAGAAAGTTTATGAATGGTTGTAATTGAATTACCAGTTTTATATACAACATTCTGAAACTCTTTGAGTTGACTCGTCAATTCAACAATTTCATCTAAATATGATTTAACTCTATCCCTTGAAATCTGTTTATGTTCCTGAAAATCCGCTTGACAAGTTGACAACTCATTTTTGGTTTGCAAAATGACATCTTCGAGTTGAGCAACTTGTTGTTTATGTACAAAAGCTTGTTGTTCAAGTTGTAAAGCTAAATCATTTTTAGATTCCATTATGTTGCCAATTTGAAATTCGAGATCCTTTTCACGACGATAAGATTCTTTAAAAGCATTTTCAAAGCTCTTTTCGTTATCAATGAGTTTAACAGCGTTATTTAATTGTATATTCAAACACTCGAGATCCCTAGACAATGATGCATTCTTCTCTTTCAATCTCGCATTTAATTCTTGACATTTTATATTTTGAGATTGACTGGCCATGAGAAGTGTCCGAAGGTCTGAATCTGGATCAGTCATAGAAGCAAGGGGTTTAAGATGAGCATTGTTGTCGTTTACATGATTAGTGTGAGAATCATCAATTGAGACATCTGAGTTAATTTGATCATCATCAAATGTAACGACTGTGTCCAATTGATAATTTTCGTCTGTAGAGAACAATGCATCATTTTGAACCGATTGTTTCGATGTAGATGCAGATGCAGATGGGGTGACAATATCATGTATAAGGCATGAATTAAAGTCGTTTACCTGAGACAGAGTGTCAGAATCATATACTGGACCTGATTCAGTGATGTGGAGTTCCTGCATGTTGGCCATAAGCATAACAGCAGCATTAGCTTCGAGATCTTCCATGTCATCATCAGACTGAGCATTGGCCATGAAGCTGTTGTCATTCTGTTTATTTGTGCCTCTAGCTTCCTCCTGAAGAGCTAATAGAAGTTGCTGTTTGTGATACTTACTGCCCTGAGTTCTTGGAGAAGGACATGCAGTAGCCATATGACCGACTCCATTGCAGTTAAAGCACTTAATGATCTGATTCCCTGATGTATCATTCCCATTATCCCCAAAATCAACCTTCTTCTGAGATGAGCCAGAGTTGTTCCTGAAGCTTCCTCCATTGTTGTTAAACCTCTGTCCAGAACTATAACCACCAGAATTGAATCTCCCACTGTTACGGTTTTGAACCTCAACACGGCCATCATGAATCACAGCTTGATTCCTTGTATTAGACGATGATCGGAGACGATTGTTGGACTTGTTAGAAAATTTGCTGAAAGCTCTAGCAATGAGTGCTATTCCCTGATTAAGGCTGTTGAAGTCCTCGTCATCATCATCATCATGTGATTGGTACAAGGGATCATTGTTGTGTGATAGGTCAAGTTGTGTTGGTTGTTGTTGTGAAGAGAGATCATAAGATGAAGTCTTATTCTGAATAGGGTAATTGAAGTGATTCTGTTCAACTGAGTAATCGTGAAGTTGCATGGATGAATTCGGAACATGTGAGTGAGCAACCAATGCTAATGAGTTTGATGTTGGAGACGGTGAAAGGGTTCCTCTCTGAGCACGGTCTTTGTTCACTTCTGACTCATGGTGTTTGAGATAATCATACAACAATCCATACGGTGCATCATGAAGATTCTTTGCCTGACGAACAAATGTCACATATCGCTGCCAATCCGGTCCAAGACACCCAAGAAACTTAGTGTTAACGGCAATCTTTGGTAGTGTGATGTTGTGTCTGTCGAGGTCATTTATGATATTGGTGAAGCGGTGATAGTATGACTCAAGTGATTCCATTGGCTCTATCATGAAGTGTGTGTATTCCATGTAAAGTTTGGATTCCATATCCTCCTGATTCAACTGAGTTCCTTCCATTAGTAGATGAACGTGTTCCCACATGGCCTTAGCATTTTTCTGAGCATCAACACTGCGAAAGATAGGATTTGGTATGCTGTGAAGGATGTAACTCATGGCATATTCGTCCGCTTCCTTATGAAGAATTTGTTCAGCAGTGAGGCGTGTTTCAGGTAAAGCTGTTGAAGACTCAGGTCTAGGTGGAACAGCATTGTCATTAGCAGGAACAGTGTTGAGAGGTGGTACAAATGGACCTTCCATGATAACCTTCCTAAGATATCTGCCATGGGGTTTCTTGAGATCAAGAAATCTAAGGAATCGACTTGACCACTGAACATAATTACCCGGTGTCAACATTGGTGGTGTGTCAAGTGAACCTGCTTCATGCCTCGATTGTTGAGTAGTAATGACCTCACACATCTGATCAAACCAGTGAGACTGTTTTGGCGTTGGAGTGATTTGTTGTAGCATTGGTAAGGGTTGAGGTTGAAATTGATGCATCATGGCATGTTGCTGAGAATACATTTGACTTGGCTGTTGATATGATTGTGCATTCTGTTGATATTGCTGTTGCTGACGAAATTGTTGCAGTTGATGATACGGTTGTGCTTGATAAGGGTTAAAGTACGGTGGTTGAGACATGATTGAAAAACTTGTGGTTTATGGATCTTGTAGAAGGTATAGTACTTAAGACAAATCTTAGAAAACCAAAACCCAATGTGATTTCGATGCTTGGTAATAGGATGATTTCGATAACCAGTTAAAGTCCAAGTAATCTCAATAACCTGAAGTTCTCGATAAAACAGTGAAGATTTCGATAACTTACTTTATTCTCGATAAAAAGAATTTATCGAGAAAGGTTGGAGACAATTATCGAGATCCTTTGTTTAAATGAGACAAAGTATGTTTCGATGTAGCTGAAGTAAATTTCGATAGAATCACAAGATTTCGAAAACCAGATTGTGATTTCGATAACCAGTGATGTTCTCGATAAACTCAGTTTCTCGATAACAAGTATCCAAAGTTTCTAGATTATACAATAACGAAACTATCCAATATGTCGAAGTGTTTTCTTTCTTATACAAGAGAGAAAAGCACTGAGTAAGCAACAAAATCACGTAAGTAGTGAGAATGAATGATCTCGATAAAACAGGTTTTGGGTTCTCGATAAAATGGGGTTTTTGGGTTCTCGATAGAGTGCCAAAAATACGTTTTTTCTTTTGTGAAAAAGCAAGCCTAAAACGAGTTTTTAATCCAAGATTCTTGTACAACTAGCATTAAAATGATGAAATCTTAATGAAAGTTGCAAACTTGAACTTTTTAACAAAAATTTTAAGATTTTCGATAAAAAAGTACAAGTTTATACGAATCAAATAAACTCAAAAATTTTGAAACTTTGTTGTTTGTTTTGGTTTCTAACACAAGTTTGTAAGCAAATATGTGATAAAAACACAAAAGAAGCAAGAAAGTTGGAAAATTTTTGAATCTAACGAAATAAAAAACAAGTTTTGGTTCGAATAATCACAAAAAAATAAACTACACCTTCTTCTAGCGATTGATACCACTTGTTAGGTCACCATATTAGTAAACACATGTATTCAAATGAGAGAAATGAGATGAGAATTAGACTTGGTTGATTAAGATCAATATGAAAGATGAAAGAACAAGAGTTTCCTTAAGATATGAAATTAACCAACAAATATAATGAGATACATGGTGTCCTATTTATAGGAGAGGGATAGGGCAACACTCCCTTCCTTCCCTATCATCTAAGTCGTGGGCTACAAGGCCCATTGGACACCTTATTGGACTAAACATTAACCATACGAGTAACTAACATAATTAAGATAAAAGTGATAATTCTAGCAACCTATTACATTTACTGAAATGACCAAGACTTGACTGAATAGTTGAAAACTATGATCCTAACAGGTTTGAATTTGATTTTATTGCTCTTAATCATAAACACGGCTATTTGCTTGTTTTCATTCAATAATTTGAAACATTCTTGTTAATTATGATCATTTATGTTTTTTTTTATTTTAATGTCAAGGTAAAAAAAAATTATCACAACATATATTGCCTTTTTATTATTGGGATTTATACATAAACATCAAATACAGACTGTTTATCTTAAAATTATGTATTTCAAACTATCTTAAGCATATTTATGTTTCTATCGCTATTTTTGTCTGATAACTTGTTACATGCTTCATGGACATAAGCATACCATGTAAATTCCAAAATCAAATAAAGTAAATAAACAGTAATGATTTATAGTAATCTTAAGCATATTTATGTTTCTTTGGCTATTTTTTGTCCAGCAATTTGTTACATGCTTCATGGTCATAAGCATACATTTTTTGTTTTTATTATTGTTAAAAGAAACGTACATATTAAATTAACATAATCTGCAAGATTATATTATTGGGTCGTATGCATAAACATTCAAGCATGTTAAAAGAAAGTTAAACATTAAATTGACATAATGTATGGGCTTATATTATTGGGTCTTATACATAAACATTTATAAGAATGAAGAAAGTAATTAAAATGGAATTGTCATCTTAAAATTACGTATTTCAAACTAATTTAATATTCATAAACAAAAATCATTACTACTAATCAAATGCATATAAAAATCAAAAAGGTTTTGATTAATATTCAAACTACCTAAAAAATAAAAGCTATATAATACCAAACCAAACAATGTGAAACAAAATTCATCATAATATGACATAACAAAATGAAATCTTTAACGTCCAGTCATCATGCATCCCTGTCGACGTTCATTGATACCATCCTCTTATTTGCTTGTTTGGTATTTGCATGATCTTCATCTTCATTGGTTGATTCGTCAAACAAACCACGGCCTCTTTTTTTGTTTTGTGTATCTTCACTCGAAAGTGTAGCAGAATTTGTACCATCATTAGTATTCGTGTCTTTTTCCTGTGATTATTCATAACATAGTGAATAATGTATTCTTTTTGAAAACATGAAACATACATAACAAACAAACTAAACTAACTTTTAAATTACCTCATTAATATCTACAATTTTGTTTGCTGATTCATCATTACCATCATTTGAGTCCTAGACAAACAACCTAATATGTTATGTTTGTGCAAAAAATAAAAACATCTGCATACATAATTAGGTAATGAATGATACCTCATTCACAATGGCAGATGGCGAAGGACAATCGTGACTAACATTTTCCATTTCAACATTTAAATTGCTTTCCTGCATAGTTTTATTCAAGCTAATCAAATACAATATTCTCGTTTTAAATAGTGGACATATAAGAAGACAGATGTGTAAAACGTTTTTACATTACCTCATCGTCATCAATTGTTGTGTTATTTAAAACGTTGTCATCTTCGTCCTCATAGAACACTTCTTCGGAGTTTTGTGATTCATTATCCCCTTCTTCTGAATCATATTCATCATCTTCTAAATTCTCATCATCATTCTACATTATGTTACAATCGAACATAGTTCCGTTACATAGTTTTATACAGACAACTTATTTAAATCAATATAGTATATATAGAATAGTATAACATAGGCAAAAACAAACCTCATCATCCAAGAAACCCATTTTGAAGTAGTTGATTGTATCAACATCTTCAGTCACCTTTTCAGCACGGTATATGTGGCTATTATTGTTGTGGTTAAACTCGGAATAAAATATCTTAAAAAGATATTGTTTTCCAATAATCTGATTAAGTTCATCAGGAAAATATTGGTCGGTATCCATTCCACGTTGTTCCATGATATCCCATGCTGTCAAATCTGTCATTTTATGAACATTGTTGTCGAAGATAACAACTTGGGCAGTGCCGCTCTCATCAACTATACGGACAATTATTTTGAACCTACATATAAATTTGATTATTAAAACACATATACAACCTTTTATTTACTATAATCTTTTTACACAAAAATTAGCTTGATTGATGATGGTACCTAGATGCAACAACATATGTTTCTTCATGTTTCTTACAGTACCACACTTGTTTCTTGTTCCTCGAACTTGATCCTGACTTAGCTGAAATAGCAGTGACTCTAGTATTGCATGCCTTGCAAGCTGTATAAGCCCACCCACTTTCATATTGTATGCTATGGATTCTAGCATAAACTGCGCAATAGGTTTTCTGCATGTTGGCAAATTAAAAAAAAAAAGAAATTCTTTAATCATTGAGGGAATTTAGTGTAATGTTTTAAAAGGTAAAAATACAAAACATAAGTGGTTACGGTCGTACCGGTTCAATGCTACGAATCGAACGAACCATTCTCTTTAGACAGCCTTGCATAAACTCGGAAGGTGTAACAACACGCATATCTTGTGTGTATGATTGAATACGAAAGTCATTTGCTTCATACCCTTCTTGTGCTTCGTAACTAAAGTATGTAAATACTATGAGCGACAACGCCGATCTTTGTCTATTAAAAAATCACACATATACGAATAAAATTGAATAAACAATATCAAAAGAAAATACCTTTTCCTGAAGGAAATTAATTGGGGGATCTCCCTGTTAATATAGATCTTTGAACCAAATAGAGCATTATGTATTGCTGGTTTATCTATTAAAAAAAAACGAAAATTGAATAACTAAACACATACATACATTGTAATTTAAATGAATCAATTCAAATAGTTATTTTTTAAACTTAGTATCCCAGTATTTTACTTTTCCAAACATCAAAAGAATGTCTAAATGGCCAACTTTATCTAACTTCTGATCGTATTCATCCCACATGTGTGCCCAATTGTCCCAAAAAGTACAGTCAAGCCTATAAGATCTGTATGAAAATCACAGATATAATTACATGTGCGTGAACTTCAACAATATATAATTACGTGAACGCATAATACTCACTCTGCATCTTCAATAACGACAGTCCTTCGAACTTTTGGTCCTCCGGAGCTGTTCACAGTAACATTATTTCCAATACCAACAACTGTACCAATTACATCTGCAAATAATTCATGTTATTATTAAATAAATACGAAAGTCCTTTCAACGTATATTGTGACAATATAAATGATATATACATACCAACACAGTCATGTTCATGATACTCATTGTCGGAGTCTAAAATCCTCAAAAAAGGTTCGTTAATGAAACCAACAATGTTATCATCAATTTGCTCTATTCTTGTTACTTGGGTTCCTTTATAGAACCAAATTTTCCACCTATTTGGCAGCAATGGTAGCCTGCCACTGTTCTCTGCCACACCAAAATCAGATAGAATATAGCATTGACCCTCTTGTATAAGGGGTTCAAACTTAAACATTAATTATTTCTTTATATAAATCTGTATTCGCTCCCCCTGTGTGAAAAAAAAAATATTACATGTAAAAAACCTTACAAAAGGCATGTAAATAATACATATATCACATTCATTGTGGAATCCAACTTACATCCACATCTTGGAAAACACAATCCAAGCTGTAAGGATCATGTTGTTCATGGAGTTTGTGTGAATGCCACAGAGATATGCATCTTCCCTTAATAGCCATGTTATCCGACATTGGACTGAGATTTTTAATGGCAGTAAT
>LBNU01014068.1:43388-57279 GCA_014162995.1 Artemisia annua | reverse complement strand
GAGAGAGATTATGATAAGTTTAAAGTGAGCTTTTATGCATCACAAAATATATTAACAACACATATACACATGTAACATGTATGAATGAAAGGAAATGAATATGAAATGAGTTTGAGAGAAGTGAAGCTCACTGTGAGTTCAAGAAGAGTATGTGTGAGTGTCGAGGAAAGAACAAGAGGAAAACCCCAAGGTTGTTGTGCACTCGTTTGCCTCCAGGTGAGACGTTTAAAATGACTAAATTTGATAATCATTTTTACTAATAAATTGCTGTGCTATGAAGTAACACCCAATCTAAATTCCGCTGCACTTTTTAAAAATTGGGGGTGTTACAACTAACCATCTAATGTGTTTCTTAGCATATTAGTTTGTTTGTTTGGTTTGCTACTATGTGTCTATTTTACAGAATACAGGTGTGTGTAGTTGCTGGTTTGGATTGTTTGGAACAAGGTCCTGTAAGCTAAAGTTTGTTTCTCCTGATGGAGTCATTGTTTCTACTGAAGTGAAATACATGTGATGTTCATTATTTCTACTGAAGAGAAAGACAAGAAGTGCAATGAAAGATAAATTCAAGTTGTTCATTCATTCAAGAAACAAGTTACAGCTTACAAACAACTTCAAAAGAAAATAAAGACCATTCCTATACATATTCAACTACACAAATCCTAAAATCCTATCATCCATATTGCAAAAGCCTGGTGGATATGCATGTCCAGTACGATGAAGAAGCTGAAGATGAAAATGGAAGGATGGATTGATGAAAACGATGATAAAGATGCTCAAGAACCTATGTGTTTGGTTTCTGGCAACATCACATCTTCAACTACTCCACCTTCCTCTTCCCTTTGTCTTCTCCTTTGCCTTCTTGAGCAGGAAGACCAATCACCACCTTTCATGATTTTGGAAGTGGAGGGTTAGACTTCCTAGACCTTGCTTGTGGTCTCTCAGGTGTGGAAGGAGGAAGAAAGGAGGGATCTTCATATATATCCTCGGAAGATTCCTCATCCGAGGTAAATAGAAAAGGAGAGACTAATTCTCTATCTGATGATGGGTAAGGAAGCAAGGGATGTGAGTCTTCAGAAGAATCAGACTTAGCAGAATTGGGGGCTTGACTTGGTTCCCCCATACTCTGCTTCTTCTTACTTTCTTGATTTGTGGTTACTTGATGCGTCCATGGTCGAGCAATGGGTGGAAAGTAAGTGTTCCAACCATCACTGGATGATGATGATGAAGAGGAGGAGGTTAGATCGATGATTTCTGGTTTTGATGACATGGTTTTGGGATGGCAATTGTGGGGATATTGAGAGATTAGGGTTTGATGATTAATTTGGGGATAAGTGATTTGTGTGAATTGTGATTTTGGATTAATTTATAAGCGGAGTCAAGGGATTTGGGTAATAAATGCGTAACGGATGGCACAGTAAAACGCCAGATATTTACTGAAGATATTTTACCAAGTGAATCTGTTGATTGACTTATTCATTAGCAGATTGACCATTGATTCTGCTGAAGGGTTGATTTTGAAAGTTGATGAAGTTACTTTACACGTCAGATATGGTCAACAACTTGTTCCGATATTCTTGGCCATGATTGGGTAACTTCCTTTTATAACCTAAGTCGAATCACTTTGCCTAAAATATGTCATTCCCTCATCAACCAATTTAAACCCATTCCCCACTTGATTAATCCATAACCGCTCATCACAAAATCTTCACATGGCATCTCTTCAATTCAAGAAAGATTATAACAAGGTTACTTTTCTGACCAAGATAAAAGGCCATGAGCAATATGATCCAATGGTAGAGTTTTTGCAGAGTTCCAAGATTCATTATGCTCTAACACATTCTCCTAATGTGATATATGAATCGTTGGTGAAACAATTTTGGGCAACTGCTACCAAGAGGTCTGACACAGAGATTGTAGCAAGTATTGATGGAGCAGAGTATGTGGTGACTGAATCATTGATTAGGACACAGCTACATTTAGATAATGAAGGTGGTGTCTATCATACCAACACTGAAGAAATACTTGCTGGCTTAAGAGATGTTGGTTACCAAAGTACTGCAACAGACATGTGGCACAAGAATCAGTTTTTTCCTATGTGGAGATTTTTGGTGCACACATTGCTTCAGTGTATCAGCAACAAGTCAGGAGGATGGGATCAGTTTTCTACCCAATTGGGTTGTGGTATAGTATGTCTTTCAAAGGGTTTAACTTATAATTTTTCTAAGTTTATCTTTGATAATATGATTGAAAATATTCAAAGGAAAAAGCATACGTTTCTAATGTACCCTAGGTTTTTACAGATTATATTAGACATAACAACCCAAGAAAGAACCTTTTGTCCCATAGGAGCACTCACAAAGAAAGTTTTTGCTTCTATGAGAACTAATTATGAAGGAGCATTTCACCCTCTATTGCCAGCTATGTTGCCACAAGGCAATAATGATGCTGGTGAGGGTAATGCTGCTGATGCTCCACCCTCTCCACATACTGCTGATGATGGAAATCCATCATCTCCCCGTGTTGCTGCTGATGGTAATCCATCAGTTGCCACTGATGAGGGTCCTTCCATTGCTGCTGAAGCATCCAATGCTTCTCCTGACCAGCCTCCACCATCACCTAGTTCACCCAGGACTCTCACACCACCTATCTCTATTGCTCCTGATGAGCAAGTTCTTGAGGTTGAAGAGACCCTTCAGTCTCTTGGTACACAAGTACCTTTATCTTTTGAACCTGAGATTACTAGACTGCCCACACCTAGTCCTGAAAGAGAGCCTATTAATGAAAGTATTCCTATGTTTGAGCCTATTTCTCCTGAAAGGCCCAATGATGCTCCCATTACCACTGAGCAATCTGCTGGTGGAGCTGAGGAGCCTATTACTCTCACAACTGTATATGAATTGCTTAACAGGAATAATAAAGAAGTTGCAGAGTTGAGAAAGGAGCTTGCAGATACCAAATCTTCTCATGGTGCTGAAATTAAAGCTTTGAAAAATAAGGTTCAGGAGTTAGAAGCAAAACTTGGGAAGAAAAGGAACAGAAACTTTGTGGTTTCTTATGATGAAGAACAAGAGGAAAGACAAATGGATTCTCTTGGATTGTTGGCTGATGTTGCTCAAATGGCTGGTGTTCCTTCTCCTAAAGCTGTTGAATCTTCAAAGAAAAAGGAGACTATTCAGTTTCAAAGAAAAAGGAGGAGACAGTATTTGAACAAGGCATCCATGGAGTCTCTTGGAGTACACAGTGCTGTTGTTGATGATCAAGTTGACAATGAGGTACCAATGGTGAATATTACCTTTGAAATAAGTCAAGAAGCTTCAGTACCAGCACAATCTTCAGAAGATCCTTCAGTAGTATTTGTTGCTGGGAGAAATGTTGTGTTGGACTCTCACATTGCTGGTTCTTCTGCTCAAGTTGAAGATTCTTCTCAACATGTTTCTCCTGATGCATCTGCTGATGTTCCAATTATGGATATCTCTCATGATGATTCTTCTGATGAGATTTCTCCAAGTGTTCCTGATGTGGATCTTTCTGGCAAGGGAAAAGATATTTTTGTTGAGGAAGATCTTGGTCAAGATTGTGCGACTGACCAGGAAAGAACTGAGCAGGCAAGAATGCTGCAAGAGTATGAAGATCAAATGAAGAGTAAGGCATTATTACAAAAGCTTACAGCTCAGTTTACTTCAGATTTTCCTCCTGAAAGACAACAAGAATTAAATGCACAATCAATTCATTTTACTGATGAGCAGTGGGATTCTTACACTATGCAAGCTGCTTCCAATCCTACTCTAGCTCAAAGTATTATGGGAGCTGCCTTTGATAGAGACAATTTTGCTGCAAAAATGGTGGCCCTTAGACAACAAAAGAAAAAGGATGCAACTGATAAGAGAAAAGCTATTGCAGCTCAGAAGGCTAAAGCAAAAAGAGACAGACCACCTACTGAAGCACAGAAGAGGTCTTATATGAGGAATGTGGTTTACAATCAGAGTGTAGCTCTTTATACTTCTGGTTTGTCAAAGAAGAAAGTCTGGAATTTGCCTGATTCTGAGCTGATAAGGTTGTATAATTTGATTATGAAGCAAATTAAACCAGCTTCTCAAGTGAAGAGGATTGCTGATGCTCTAGTTGCTCCTACTTCCAAAAGACCAAAGATTGTTGCATAAGTTGATACAACTGCTGATGGTGTGCAAAATGTTGATGTTGTGCAATCCACTGATAGTCTACCATCTGCTGATGCACAGGGTGTGTCTTCCATTTCTACTGAGGAAGTATCTGCTAGTCAACCATCAGTTATTCATGTTTCTTCTGATGCTTTTCTCATAGTTGTTTCTTCTGACACTTCACATATAGCTGCTGATCATGATCCAAAGGAAAAGAAGAGTACAACTGAGATTCCTTCTTCTGTATCTGCTGATCAAGGAAGATCATTTCTTTCCAACTATCGTGCAGTTCTGGCTAAGCAAGCTGAACAAGAAGCTGCTAGAGCTAAAAGAGCTAGGCAAGAGATGGACAAGTTGTATCACCAAGGTGTCTTTGCTTCTATTCCTTCTGGTTCTACATCTTCTATTCCTACTGAAGATGTCTCTGGTGCATCTAAAAAGGTAGATCCTTCCTTCTCTATGGGGATATATGTGCCTGGTAGGAGGAAGAAAAGGATGTCCCATAAGAGACATATTGCTATTAGAAGATCTGTGAGATTATCTTGGAAGTCAACCTCTCAGAAGCCTAGATCTTCTAAGCATGTGGATATTAATGCTGATAATGCTACATTTATCAAGATGGGGTCTTCTACAACCTTTCCAGAGAATTCTTATAGTGTGTTGACAGATTGGAAGGTGACTAATGAACAGATCAACACTATTTATAGGCTTGACACATCTTCTATGGAGTTTACTTTCTTGAAAGATATACTTCATTTGGTGGATAGGCAGGATCTGAATACTCTTTATGCCTTTGTTTCACATTATTATGCATCTCATAAACCACAAGGAGCAGGGTTGTACTTATTGGGAGATCTTCAAGTTCTGTTTGATTCTCAGTCCCCAAATGGTACAGGGTATTCTATCGGGAAGAATTCGCATAAGTGGAAGGTTGATACATGGAGATTTTATCCTTATCCTAATGTGCATGTAGTTGAGACCAAGTGTGGGATGAGAGTTTGTATGTTTTCCGATCAGCATTATCCTTTGTCACCTAAACTACTGAAAAGATTGCTTAGAAGGAGATTGGAAGTTCCTCCTCATCCAGTGTCAAATGATCTCACACATGCTGAACAGTTGATTGGGTTGATCAAGTCTCAGCTTATGCAACATCAGGCTTCTACTTGATTCTGGTATTCTATGTTGTATATTTTATTTCATTTTCTTATTTTTAGTAAAAAAAAACCTCCACCTAACTTTGTTGTACATTTGTTTTATGGTAATCAACTTACCATGATGTTGACTATTCCATCAAAAAGTTGGCTAGTCCAAAGGGTACAACTTTGGTAAAGACATGACAAATCTGTTGATAGCTGTAATAGTTTGCTCAAAACTATTGGGTATTCAACTCACCCATGCTTCACGCTGAGAGTTCAATGGTTTTCAATTGACCATGGATTTTTCCTTTTGGATTCCATATAATTGACTAGCCCACAAGGATATGGCTTGTGGTAAAGGCTGTGGAAAACCATATTTGGTAATCAATTCACCAAAGGTGATTTATTCAACCTAAGAATTGGCTAGTCCTGAGCAAACGGCTACAGGTAAAGACAACTCAAATCCGTTTATAGTTGATGATTTACTAAAAATCATATGGTTATCAGTGTACCATAGTTTTCGAACTTAAACATTTGGCTACTCCAGTAGTGATGGCTATTGGTAAAGAGACATCAAATCCATTATTTTCAATGATTCACCTCTCACAAGAGTTAACACACCTGGATGTGATGAGAATAGTATGAAACTAATAAGTTTTGATGTACATTATGTCATTTGTTGCTGCAAAGATCTGGAGTTTAACGTTTGGTCACTCATAGAGATGTGGATGTTTTGATTCTTTGCTGCTGATGTTCGAATTCAATCCTCTTATTCTGCTAATGTTAAGATCTATCAAGAATCTTGAACTTAACCATGTCAAATTCAAGATTAGGGGAGGATTGTTGGGAATTATGCTAAGTAAGAATTCTGCTGATGGATTCTGCTGAAGAGCTGGAATCTGCTGAAGATAACTTTCTGCGGAAGAAGAGTTTCTGCGTAGTGTGTTTCTGCGGATATAGATAAACCGCGTATTTTGTAATTTAGTTAGCATATGCATGAGTTTTATTAGGAGAAGATAATGCATATCTTATATAGTTTATAGAATATACGTTTCTTGTGAAACGGTTTAGGATTATGGTATCCCAAAGGAACGGGAGTAGACACCATAGTGTATGCCGACTCGGATCATGCCGGTGACTATGTTGATTGAAAAAGCACAAGTGGTATTTGTACTTTTGTTGGACATTGTCTCACCTCATGGTTCTCTAAGAAACAAACGGCTCTTGCTATCTCAACAACTGAAGCCGAATACGTATCGGCCGGAAAAGCATGTCAACAAGCTCTTTGGATGAAGCAAGCTCTTGTCGACTACGGAATTCAACTAAATGACATCTCTATTCTTTGCGACAACAAAGGACCCATTGACCTTAGTAAAAATCCAGTTCAACATGCTCGTACTAAACATATTGAGATCCGTCATCATTTCCTTCGTGACAATGTTCAAAAAGGGAACATCTCAATCGAGAAAGTTTCTTCCGAAGACAACATTGCCGACATTCTCACAAAACCTCTTAAACGAGAACCATTTAACCTTCTTAGACTTGGCTTAGGTCTTATGGAACCTACTTTGTAGTTTCGAACGTTAGAATAAAATCACAAAAATAAAAAAAAATCAAAACTTTTTTTTCCTCTGCTGATCTGGCGGAACCCTACTTTTGGTTCCGCCGGATCCGCCAACCTGCAACAACTTTTCTTATTTTATATTAAACCAAACACCCCTTATCCTATACCACCACTTCTAAACTGCTACTATTCACCTCACTACTCATCCACAAACATGAAAATTTGGTTCTTCCTTCATACTCATTGTTCTCTAATCATCATTGTAAGTATTCCAAACATAATTACACTCCTGATCTGCGTCTAGGAATTCTATTTTTGCACAAAAACTAAAACTTGGGGTTATGCATTACTTGAGTAATTCATGTAGAACATTAGTTGTTAAATAAAACTAATCATGTTTCCCATAGTTAGGAATTGCATCCTTATAAGATATTAGCATGTTTACTAAAACACCCCATGTCAAATTCTTGCAAAAATTTCTCACAAATAGGACAAATATTTTTTCATCTCATATTGTAAATACAAAATAAAAACGTTATGTTTAAAACATCACTTGCATAATGTCTCTTGAATGCTAAAGGGAATACATAACTAATATGTATTTTCGGGTACATTCAAAAGAAGCTACATTGAATTAGGATCGTTTGGGTTATCTTTTGTTTTATGACAAAAACTTGCATTATAAAACGTTTTAAGCATCAAAATGAGTCAAGATAACCGCACCTCCACATTGTTTGCATATAGGCACACACTAGAACATCCACATTGTAAAAGTCATTAACTTAGACTAAAATGTGAAACTTTGTGTTTCCAGGGATCATCATACCTCCCGCAACTCATTATGACCACAAGGACACCATTAACTACCTACCCAAACACCACAAAACCAAAGGTCTCACCGAAACTCAAGTCAATATTTTCAAAGCCTTAGAAAAGCGCTATGTCCATGAGGGTAGAACCATTGACCCATCCTTCCTAGAAGGAACAAATCTCCATAGGGAACTTGCCACCATCATCTTTGATTGTCTCTTAGAAATCAAAGAGCCTATTTGTCCTAGGTTCATTCTAGAGTTCTATGCATCCGTCACTCTTTCTTCCGATGATTATGGTTACATGTTTCTAAACTTCATGGTTAGTAGTCACCAATACAACATCACTATCAATGAATTTGCTCAAATCCTAGGTGTTCAAAACCATGGTACTTGCATCTACACCGACAAACACTCACTCACAACTCTTGACACACTCATGGACCGCATCCATCCCTACGACACTCCTCTTGTGTCCAAGGATGTACTTCGTGATCATCTCTTTGTTAGGACCTCCGACACAGGAGAACCCATTCCAGAAATGAGGTCAACAAGGACCCCGATGATATGGAACTCAATGACCTCAAGCCTCAATTCAAGAAATGGGAAGAACTCCTTAGAGCCAATGTCATTAGCACCATAGGAAATAGGGATCACATCAATGTTTGCATTTGCTACATGCTCTACTCTTTGTCCACCCGGAAACCCTTCAACTTGGCCTATTACATGGCCAAAAGGATGGCCGACATTGCCGTGCAAGGCACCACGGCTATGCCCTATGGAATGCTTCTAACACGTCTCTTTAGACACATTGCTCCTATTCCTACGACCCCAAGAGGCCTTCGCCTAGACTACTCTCTCATCCCACACACTTTTGTACCACTTAGTGATAAGAGAGTCTCCAAAGCCCAAGGGAAACGCCCTCATCCTCCTACTTCCTCATCATCATCATCAATGAGTGAAGAGGACGGGTTACCAAACTCTAGGCTCCCACCTCTTGAATACCTTTCACAACTTCCAAACATACCGAATGAGTCCGAGGAGTTCAAGCAAACTAAGGGGATGTTCAAATGCTTTGGGAGGTTTCTTGGCAAGCTCAACAAGAAGATGGATCACCAATGAGAGCTAGTGTAGGGAATGTTTGGCACTAGGTGTCATTTGAACAATTTGGTTGTTTAAACAAGTCGTTTTATGGATTTATGTATTTGTAGGGATATTTGGTAATGTTTGGAACATATATGTACTAACAATTATGCAGGTCGACGACATTTGAGGTGTTGTCAAATTTTCAAGAATATGAAAAATTTTACTAAGTATAATGAAATTCGCTAGCCCCCGGTCAAAGTCTATCGGTAAGAGTGTTTCTATATCCAATTTTTGCATTTTCTAACCAGATATAGTACTAATTTTATGTTTTGGGAAATTTCATAAAATTTGGAAATCGTCTCGACCTCCATAATAATATTCTGTCTACTTTTTTGACTTGGCGGAACTGGCGGAACCAAATATTGGGTTCCGCCAGTGCATTTTCTGGGCAAACCCGATTTTGGCCCAACGGATCAGACGGAACCTGGTATGTGTTAATTCACATACCTTTTCATAGCCATATATCGACCCAAATAGACTAATAATGCTAACAAATGCCAACGAAATATATGTTTTTGTGTTTGTGATCGTGCTGGTACGGATATTTCACAAAAGGACAAAAATCAAACGAAAACCGGCAAAAACGAGCACGAGAGTGGAACAAGTCAAAAAGTCAAAGCTTGACATCCAAAAGTCAAAGTTGAGCTCAAAAAGTCCAAAGGAAGTCCTTAGAGTTTCAAAGATGTACAAGATTGACCCTTGGTTAAAGTTTCAAGAAAGTGCAAGAATGGCCCCTTAAGTTCAAGAGTTTGGCAAATTTAGTCCCTTGATGATATTTTTGAAGAAAGTCAACTCTAGTCCTTCAAGTATTCAAGATTGGCAAGATAAGCCCTTGGAATTCACTTCTGAAGTGTGACAAAATCAGCCCTTGCATTTTCAGCAAACTACACATTTGGTCCTTGTAAATTTCTAAAATCTAAAATTTAAAACCAAACAGACTTAGTTTATTATTAAACCCATAAAATCCCTTTACTTAACCCAAGGCCCAATCCCACCAAATCCTTACCCAGCCCAACATACACCCTCTGGTCAACTAATAAAACACGGGTCAAACAATGAATAAAAAATTACCTTTACCCTTCGCGTCCCCCAAATCACCTTTACCCAGTTTTACATAAACCCTAGTTACTGACCCGGCCAAATTACGGTGATTAAGGGCATTTTGGTACAATCAAGGATTTCTAGAAGCATGTCAGTGATGTCAGAGAGTGTAAGAGCAAAAGAAACACAAAGAATGACAGATGGCAGCTCATGATTTGTTCCTACACGTCACAAGAAATGATCTAAAGGTGCAAAATTGATGAGACGAAAAGTGTTACACTTTTAGGGGGTCATTTAAGCCCTAATTCATATAAATGTGATCAAATATTGCCCTAAATCGTTCCTTTTGTCATTTTAGGTACTTTTGAGAGGAATTCTGGAAAACATGCACATTTGGACGTTTTTGGAGCATAAAAGTGAAGAAAACGACAAAGTCTTAAAGAAGCAGGATTTTACAACCTGACGGCGTCAGAAGTCACTAGGTGACGCCGTCAGCAAGGATGACAAAAGAGTGGAATTCAATTATCAAATGACGGGCCAGAAAGATTTCAAGAATTTATACCTGACGCCGTCAGGTGTTAAAAGGTGTAGGCCGTCAGGAACAAAGTTAAAGAGAGACGGCCCAGAAGGTTTTACATGCTGACCACGTCCCAAATTGATCTAGGCCATCCGAGAACCCTAATGGCGGCGAGCTGACGGCGTTAGACCCTATAAGCTGACGCCATCCGAACTTAAAATCTATATATATAGTTTTCTATTTTTCATTCATTATGTGTGGAACTTTGTGGAGAACTTTTAGGGCAAACCCTAAAGACGAATTTTCTGTGACTTTTAGGGTTTCCAACCCTTAGAACCCTAGTGCTTAATTAAAGATAAGTCTTCACTTTAATTCAATCAATATGTCTATGTGTTGGTTGATTATCTCTTTTGCTTGTCTTTTAATTAACATGTGTAGCTAAATTCTCTAGTGTTTGCTTAGATCTAATGAAACCTAACTATTAATTATTGGTTGATTGGTGTGTGTTGTTGTTTGTTGGGATGATTGTTCCATCAATGTTAGGCTCAAGAAAACTGGCCAACCTCCTTTATGGTAACGTGCTTGAACGTCTTGGGAAACATGTAGCCAAGGCATACTAGGCTATTAAGGTAGTATTTAACGCATGAGCCACTGTTTACAACCCCTATGGTTGTGCCGTGCATGGCATAGGGCGAGATAAGAGCTCATAGAATTGGAGAGATATGTATGCCACTCCATGAGTTATTAGGAATACACCCTTCATCCACACAAGTAACACACATATCAATTAACCGGTAAAAGATAGTTAGGGAGTAATGAAATCTAAGTAAACACAATTTTCTCCATATTGTTTTCACAACCACAATAGTTTAGATATTTATTTTATTTTAATTTGCATAAGTAGTAAACTTGGGTTAGTTGACTAGCAACTAATTCCGCCCTTCTTCCAAAACCGAGATTTTACTTGCTTTCAAAAAAATATAAAAATACAAAAAGAATCTTCCTTCCACCCTTAGACCTATTAGAGTAGTTTTTCTATCCTAACGAACACTATTCCCTGTGAGAGAACGATCAATCCCCCGTACTTACCACTATCCTATACTACATCGGTCAGGTACACTGCCTGGTGGGGTTGTAAGCCTCTTGAGATCCCTCGAGAGGTAAAACCTGTTGTAAGGTCACAAAACCACGCATCAAGTTTTTGGCGCCGTTGCCGGGGAATAGTTATTGTTTAGGTAGAATTTTTATTTTATTAGGTCTACTCACTAGATTCCTTTCTAGTGAGATTTTTATTTTATTTTTCTAGGATTTCTTTAGTCTATCTTTTTCTTTGTGCCCTTCGTTTGTAAAACCCTTTTCATTTGTCACTATGGCGGATGAAATTCCATTTAGATCATTGACAATAGAGGAACAATTACAAGATTTGCTTCTTACCATGAATTTTTGCGAACTCTTAGTGACATCCGTGAAGATTTGGGGGTAAAGTTAGATGGGTTTGATGAATTCTGTGCATGTGTGATTTCTATTAGACAATCATTATCAGGATCAATTCCTTTTAGTGATACCCGTTGGATAAATTTTGTGGAAAGCTCCCTAACCATGGCCGATAAGTACGACGAATTGATGGATTTGTATGAGCAAGATGACCTAGTTTCTAAGAACATGAACTTAGAATCAAACCAAGATTCTGAGATGGTTAGAGTTGAGCCACCTAGCTGTATGTCATGGTTAGGCACTACCATAATAGAGGGTGAACACTTAGGTGATCTTGATGTGATGGAGGATCTAGCCGAGCATGATCACATTGATCAAAAAGACCTAGGTTTTATGATCGATGACGATGAATCTCAAGAAACAGATGATGAATCTTTTGGGCAATTTGAATATAGCAGTCATGATCCTTATGATTCGGATATAGAAGTTGAGATGCCTAGAGAAGCACTTGAGATACTTGGGAAAATGTTAGGGTTAGGTTCTACTAAAACACATGATGAGAATATAGGTGATCTTGACACGAGGAGTGACGAGGTAAATTACATAAGCCCACAAAGTACCCCACAAGTCCTACCATCATTTGAGGCACACACACCGCCCGTGACTTACCCAGAAGAAGTAGTTGAGACTTTAGGAATCCCGATAGAGGTAGAACCTTTAAACCAAACACAACAAGAGGATATAGGTTTGAATGCTTATAGTGATCATAACCTTACTCTTAGTTCTAGGGAATTTCTTAATTTTGATGAACCGGAGCCTCAACCAAAATCGTTACCTAATCCTCCATCTTTAGGTGTGAATTTAGGAATTGAAAAAAGTCCCGATCCACCCATCAACCCATGTAGTCCAGGTAAAATTACGCTGAAGGTAGTAGACTCTAAACCATGTGGAATGGAAGCCAATATAGGAGTGAACCATGACCTTACATACTTACATCACCCATTCATGACTGATCATAAGAAACATTATGGGTTTAAACCGGGTCTATTAGGTCAAGATGGATTCCCAACTAGGAATCTCTCGAAGTTGATAGAAGATGATCCCTTTTTAGGAGAAAACTTTAATTCACCCATTGACCACAGTGAACTAGGTAAGGTTATGATGAAAGGAGCACACCCCTTTGAGTATATAATTCATCCACCACTCTTTCCTCATCAGGCATACTTCCACCGAGATGGTGTGTATCGCTACTACCACCAGCACTTAATCTTAAGTGCTGGGAAAACCTCACCTTTATCCGTTAAATAAGGGTAGAGTCAGGCTCGTGACTCGAACAAAAACAAGCGCTTATTGGGAGGTAACCCAAGCTTTGTGTGTTTACTTGTTTGTTTGTTTGATTTTATTTGTTTCCGTATGTAAGTTATATTTCTTGTTATTGATTCATGCTTCAAACCAAATTGTGAAAATGCTTTATTTTGTTTTTAACTTCGTCTTAACTACATATAAAGGTATTTTGCAAAAGCTAAGTGTAAGGGAAATCTAAATCGGTTTATATAGAACGAATGGACATGAATCATAACAATGAAATTAGCATACATATTAGTACTTGTTTGAGTCAAATGCTTGTATCGAGTCATAATGAATTTTTGCAGGAATTCCAGGAAGTAAGATCTAGTTTTTCCAGAATTTTTTCCGGAAACTTAACATGAGAATTCTGTCAGAACTTTCTGACGGCGTCAGGATTAACACCTGACGCCGTCAGGTTAAAATTTTCTGCAATTTTTGAAAGTTTTGTATTTTTCCGGAAACCTAAAAAGTTTTGTCAATTCTTTAACTTATAATCTCCAGGAATTCTGCAAAAATATTTATTCCACAAGCATTATATCTTATTATGTAGATTTTACCGCCGATTTTACGCGAGGTTGGCCTTTATCTTTTTCAGGTTAACAGGTTATTTTGGACAAGAAGACGTTTATTATTTCGGAAGGGAAGCTTTGAACGTTCGTCTATCTTGAAAGAAGATCTAACCATGTTACATCACTATCCACAACAAACGATTCAGGGGAGTATTTGATTTCATTCTT
>LBNU01014068.1:19041-42869 GCA_014162995.1 Artemisia annua | reverse complement strand
GAACGATCAATCCCCCGCACTTACCACTATCCTATACTACATCGGTCAGGTACACTGCCTGGTGGGGTTGTAAGCCTCTTGATATCCCTCGAGAGGTAAAACCTGTTGTAAGGTCACAAAACCACGCATCAAAAATGATTGGGGATTGATAGATGATGATCAAAGGGCTCAGAAACGTATAGAGAAAGCACAAGCACACGGATTGCCAGCTTGGCAATCCGTGACCCCCAACTCTCTAGATCCTTCTTAGTTCTACTATAAATAGAGGTGCTTGTAAGCTCATTTGGGCATGTAGGAAAAAGTAGTGTTATGCTGTCGAATTTTCTTCTCAAATGTATTAGCTTAATTCAGTTTTCAGTTGTACTCTAATTTTCATTTTAATAAAATTCAGTTTAATTTACATTTATCCAATTGTTACTCATAATATCTTTTTAGATACTTAATTCTAATTTCAGTGTTGTTAAAAATTCATTTTCAGCTTTTATTCTTAAGCGTTTCTATCCTATTTCACTTTATTAAAAATCTAAAAAACAGAAAATATAAAAATATAAAAAAATGTTTTTAGATGCCAGATTAGCTTGTAATAAAACTCATTTTAGTGTAAGAAATCTCACAAAAATCTCCATAAGTTTCTGGTGAAGTTGAGGTAGAATTGCTCATAGATGGTGAATTTGGTCAATGCAAGCTAAAGGTGAAGGGTGTGTGAAGAATGGGGTAAACAGTGGTGGTTTATGGTTGCAGAGGTGGTGATATGCCTATCTAAAGATAGGCAAAAGTTCAAATGATCTCTCTGTTTAGCTGAGAGTTAAGCTTGTAAGATCCTATTTCCATAATTTTAGTTTCCATTTGCACTTTAGAATATAGTAGTTTAGCTTCTGATTAATTAGCTTATATATGTTTGTTATTGTTTGTTGTAGTTAATTGTAGCCTTATTAGTGTTGTTTTTATGCTATTGTATGTGTAGAGTAGTATTAGTACTTAACTGTATTGAATTTGCTTGTTCTATGAATATGAGTTCTTGTTGTTGATTGTTGAAATCTGCTATTGTTCTGGCTCATATAGATGTTTGTGAATTGAGTTTGTTCATTGCTGAGGTGAACTTTGGCTTATATCAGTTAGATATAGTGTTATATGCTAGTTTAAGGAGTGTTTGGATGTATTGGATTAGGGATACTCATGGTGTTATTTAGCTGAGTTATCAGATAGAATAGATTGCATTAGTGTAGAGTAATATAGAATTAGCATAAAAGTGGTAGGTTATTTGATAAAAAGTCAAAGCTAGCTCATAATCTCATAACTGCTTGTGTAATGGTAAATCTGAATTTGTCAATCCTATATTCTGTTGTTCATTGTGTTTAGCTAAGTGATTTAACAGTTTAAATAGCTTTATATAACACCTTGTGTAAGATTTTATCGATTGAAATGCACTTTTGTCAAAGTTAGTTAGATTTCAAAAAAGTCAACTGTAGCAGCATAAATATTCTCAAGAGCATATGTTCTAGGTGAATTTTAGAGTAGCAATTGGCAGTTTAGGATAGGGCTTTTGGTGTTTTCAGACTCTCAGTAGTATTAGCTTCATTTTGCCCCCATAAGTTTTCACTTTTCAGCTTATTTGATAGCTTATTTCCTGCCTACAAGTAGGGTGTTCAGCACTCATTTTTGTCCAATATTGTTACTGCATTTAAGTGCTTATCCTGCTTATTACCTGTGCTCATTAAGTGATTTTAGTTGTTTCATGCTTAGTTTAGATGTTCCTTTCATCTCTGAGTTTTTTTGTTATCTTTAGTGCTTATTTGCTTATATTTGTGCTTATTACCAAACTGCTCATTATTCCATTTGTATGATTCTATGAGATTTTTGGTTTGATTTGAGTTTGAATTTGCTTATTTGAGTACCTGATACCTTCTGAAAAGTTTTAGAAAGTTTTTGTGATAGGTGCTTATTAATTAAGCACTTATCTCAAACTGCTTATTAGGCCAATAAGCACTTTTCTGCTTAATTTTCTATTTTTCTTATTTTTCCTAGATTTCAAATATTATTTTAGAATTCTCATAAAAATTTCATAAATTTTCTCATTCATTTACTATTTCTTTTCATTTTTAAATAGAATTTAGAATTTTAAATCATTTTTTAATTTCAAATTAAATCACAAAAAGACAAAAATAGTTTCTAATTTTATTTTTAAATTTCATTTTCAGTTTATTAAGATTTTAAAAAAATAAATTTGTAGAATAAATCTTTCATTTTATAATTAGTTTGATTTTCTTTTATTAAATAAAAATACATAAATAGTTTTTTAATTCATATTAAATAAATAAAAAGTCAAAATAATATTTTTCTTTTTCCTAAAATTTTCTTTTATCATTTTAAAGTTTTAAAAATTTCATTTGAGCCCCTAGATTTAGTCTAGCTTAAAATTTACGTTTAATTTGTTAAATAGACGTTTATTTTAGTTTACGTTTACGTTTCTGACATTTGTACTTTACGTACTTGTACGTTTTGCATGATTACTTGTTTTTGTTTGTATTTTCATATAATTAGTTATAAAACTCAAAGATTTTCACTTTTCACTTTTTCACGACACGATTTCACGAATCGTTGACCACAATTCCATTCACCTTCACACGGACCACGACCCGGGTTTTGCTTATTCGTTGAGCATTTCCTTGGACTATAAAGGATATAATTGGTTTTCAACCAATCAGAACCCAAAACAGGGTTCCGCCCTTGTAATCGTTTGGTTCCGCCATTCACCTGCAGAAAATTTTCCAACTTTTCAAAATTTCAACTTCCACACAACTCCAAATCTCATTTCTCATTAGTTTTTAAGTGTATTAGGATCATTCTCAGTCTCTAGAACCAATAGGAACCCATTTCCCGCCAAAAATCAAATTCAACAACAACTAACTCAAGGAACCCTTCTCTATAAGGCAAGGAACCCTCTAAAAGGTTCCTTGAAATCCGTGGAACATCTGATCCAAATCACTTTGACATGACCACTAAGCATTTAGTGCATATCTTGGTCTTCTTACTCCACCATTTTCATTGGATTGACTTCCAATGATTTGACAACCTTCATAAATCTTCCAAATCATTAGAAACCTCAAAATTTGTATGGTAGAACATCAAATCCAAACACTCCTTTCAACAATTCTTCAACTCTATAAATTTGACCACCTTAGAACACTTCCCAATCACACCATCACCTTCACAATCTCTGATCTTAACCTTCTAAACCAACAATTTAACCATGACAAAGTCAAAAACCACCTCTCCACCATCAAGACCCATTAGGAGAAGCGCCCGCATAAGTGTGAAACCATGTTGCTTCAACACCACCATCAACCTAAGCCTCCTCATCTTCGGATGAATCACCACTTATCATCTCCTCACCCATCAAAGATGAAAAATTCTTGAATCTTGCAACTCCCACACCATCACCAAGGTTTAACTATGTCATCACCACTCCACCACCAACTAAGACCCCCATTGATCCAAGTCCACCACCGGCTCCAACTCAACCATCCAAGTCTCCATCACTACCCAAATCACCCAAGCTTGAACCAACGGAGCTTTTTGGTACTCCACCAACATCACCACATCCGTTTCTAGAGGACCTTGATGATCTTTCACCGAGATCAACAAATCCACCACTATTGCCTTCGTTTGGCTCAATTGAACGAATGGCACATGAACAAACACGGAAATTCTTTGAGCCCAATGTGCCGTTTGAACAAGAACCACCACCACAAGAACAAGCACCATCACAACCAAAGCCATTGTTGTTTCACCCTCTCTTCAAAGACATCATGGACCTCTCTATGGAGAAGCCAACTTTGAACAACATGAACCACCACAACCTCAAGTGTCACAACCACAATCCTAATCCCAATCCCAACACTTTGAGTCCTTCTTTCTCTCCTATGAGGAAATTGAGGCATCGTTATGGAACAACCCTCCCAGCTCCTATGAGGAGATCAACGACCGCCTTGACAACCTCTATGCTTTCAAGAGCATGGTGGATACTCATCTCCATCAAGCCATGGAGTTTCAAACCACCTTGCTCTCATCCATTGCAAACCCAACCTCCACTCAAGAAACTGCCACCATTCCACCGCCACCACCATAATCAAATGATCCCATCCTCCCCAATCCTCACCATGGGTGCTCACAATGTGAGCGCGCAGCAAAAATAAGTGAGAGCATAAAAATCATGCTTCACCAAGTCCAAGATGAAACCCGCTTTGCTCTACAACACATTCTTGAACGTTGGGATGCTCTTTCCCACCCAAACCAATCCTAGAGCGTCCTATGGAGGCTTTGCCCCATTTAAGACTTTGTTGGGTGACTTCCTTTTATAGAAGTAGGATTTTAATTTTCTTTATTTAATTTTATTTTTTATTTTGATTTGTATTTTTAGAAGTAGGATATTGTCCACCACATTTCTTGTCTTTGACTTTCTAAAAGTCAAATTTTACTTGGAATGAATTTGGTTCTACTTTATTATGTGCTTTATGGGTGGACCATTTCGTAGTTGTGATTGTTTTTTTTATGATGGTTGCATATATTTGTCTTTTTCGGCAACTAACTCTACTTTTGTAGGATCAAAATCCATGTCTCCTTACTTGGCACTCCAACTAGGGGGAGTATTGTCCAAGTGGGAGCGTTTGGCTTGCACCATGACGCTACGCTACTCTTCTTTTTGTTTCGACAAAAAGGGGGAGAAGATTCATTTAAACAAGATACATTTAAACTTATACTAATTTTCATCATTCTAATAAAACAAGTTTAAATATAAATCTTTAAAAAGACTTAACACTATTTTTAGTGACTTGCTTAAAAATAAAGTTTATTTTTTGTCCTCAACAAAAAGAGGGAGATTGTTAATACAAATATCGCCTAAAAACGTTATTTATATTTTACGATCTTTGCTAAGTTTTGTTAACGACAAAGTGTAAACTTTAGATTTTTAGCAAAGCATGATTGTAGTTTAAGTCTTGCATAACTAGACTTTATTTCATATAAACATTTGCTACATTTACATTTCATATAAAACATAACATTTTAATATTTTTAAAAATAGAAAATGTTGTATGACATCATGGCATGCATCATGAGCATTTATGGAAAGATTTATAAATCTAGAAGTTGACTTTCCATAAGATCTCTTACACATTTGAAAAGATTCTTACTCAAACTATCTTGTGTTGACTTGAAGGATCTTGATTTGACAATACTAGATATGGAAAGATTTCTTGAACATTTGCCTGTCAGACCTGACGGATCCCTGGGAATACAAGGGCGGAACCCTTGTTTTGGTTCCGCCGGGTCCACCAGCCTGCTGGCTTGGTTGGCTATAAATAGCAAGCCACTTTCAAGAAATCCTTCATCACTTCTCATTATAATTTACATATACATTCTCATTACATTCATCTAACTCATTAACATTTCATTTGTGTGAGATCTTTTGTAGCATAGAAGATCACAAGTTCATACCAAAAGTTACAAGTCTCAACATAACGTTGCAAGTCTTGTTAGTTTAGTTTTGTGTAAACTAGTGAGGTTTACACATCATTTCATTGTGTACTTTCAGTAGTGATCAGTTAGTATTTTAAGCCTTAAAATACATAGTGTGACGGGAGTGGTTGTACCCTTGTAAAAGAACTCGACATCTAGCTTTGTGTCGGTAATCTTGTGTAAGCGACGTGTAAAGTTTTCTCCGCCGGTGAAAGGAGCTTGTTGACTAGTGAAAGAAACTCTCGAGTTGGATACTCGGGGCGTGGAGTAGGGCAAGGAAACAGAGTCCTTGTAGCCGAACCACGATAAACAATCGTGTTGTGGTTTGATCGTTTCTTTCTTTATTCTTGCATATTACATATTGTCTTTTAGTTTAGATCTTTGATTACACGTAAAGTTCTAAAAAGATAATCAAGTTAAAAACCGGTAAACTATTCAACCCCCCTTCTAGTTTTCCACAACTTTAAATAGGAATCACATGAGTCGTTGTTATAAGTACAATTGCATATATTTATTTCATATCACAATAACCCGTGCTTACATTTGATATTTATATTCTCGTTAATAATAATTTGGCCGTATTTAATTTTCAAACACGTGTGCATATGAGTTAAACGTTTAAAAAGGAATAACATAAGTCTTTATTGAACGCTGATAGTAAAAAAAAAAGAAAGAAAAAACTTTATATATGACAACATTGAATGACACTTTTTATGTGTAATTTAAATAATATTTAAGTAATTTACTTGTGCTTAATTTTCAACAATTCAACAATAACGGCAACAAAACACAATTTAACTCACACAAACTTTTATTAATCTCAGAAAACAAGAATATAACCAAAACTTATCTCAATCAATTAACAATCAACACCAATCCAGATCTTAATCTATATGAAAAACCCACTAGATCACCACAGCTACTCTGGTGTGACCCTTATATCTAGATTGATATAAGTTCTATTACAAATGAATATCACATTAAAACAACAAGATTTGATCAAGATTAGGGTTACAAAGCTTATAACAAGATGAAAGAATACGTCTGAGATTTCTGATAGCTGAATAATTATATTAGTCAGTTATCAAAAGTTCAAAACTATAGCTTATATGCTCCTTAGCACCAACTTCAACCTTGATTGCACTTTAATCCTTGAAATATTTGCCTTCTAGTCCCTTCGTGCTTTTCCCTTTTTATCTTGACCTTATATCTTTCAACAATTGTCAAACTGTATTAACACAACAAACACAAGAATTGGAAATGACAATATCAGTCCCTCAACCTAACTTTCTAGGTTTGAGGTTTACATTTTAACAATAACCTTATTGCTTTATATGTAGTCTAGATATAGATATAGAATTTGATCATGTTGTATTAACTTAAATCTTCTGTTCCTGATCACTATTCAATGTAATACAATATAAAAATGAGAAAGGTAATTTAAAGTAATTTGGGTTCATTTCGTTATGGGTACGGAAATGGAGGAATGTATTTCATTTTCTAATACAGAGTGGAATGCTTAGTTAGTGGGTTTGATTTACAGAAATGGGTATGAAACACATAAAACTAGACATAATCTAAACTTATTAAGAGTGATGGGTTCACAAAATCCATACCCAATTTCGATATTCATAGAGATTCCATCAACAAACCAAACACCCTCTTAATAGGAACTGCGGATAAGATACTTTTTATGCTAATTGCAAGCAAGTGACACTCTCTTGAGTGGTTGGGGGTTGGGATTCTCCATCGAAGACACAAGTTTAATTCTACCATTGCAGGGGCGGAGTCAGAATTTTAAGTTAAGGAGGACTGAACTTAATGTAAAAAGTACAATGAAAAATATCATTCACTGATGCATCTATATTTTTTCTTTCAAATCATGATTCAACCTAACACCATAATGACTGGGAATATATTAAATTTAGGAAAGCATAGTTTGATAAGTAAATTCATTTTAGTGTTGCATTTGATTGTTCAAGTTGTTCGTTTTTGAACTTTAACAAGCATATATGATTAAGGGGGCTTATTGCAAAAGTTATTAAGAAACTAGGTATTGTACCGATAACTAATGAATAAAGTGAATTAATTCGGAGTGACTCAGCACTTACTAGTTACCATACTAGCTCCACCCCTGCCTACCAGGTTGCAACTATTAGGCCAACCCGTAAGTTAGATGGTTTCCGTCTTTCGGAGTAGACAGCATTGAAATAAAATTGCCACATTTTTACATAACGAATGCACGCTATCTGGAGTTACAAAAAAATATGTGTAAATTAACCAAAATAAGGGTATGTTTAACAATAAGCGTTTTGAAGCAACTAACGTTTAGCGTTTTGTACATAATACTTGTTTGGAAACAACAAACTAGCATTTCTAATTTTTCTAAACGCTACTTCTACTAGAATTTACTAGCAACTAGTGTTTACACTTAGTAGTTATAGCTATACAACTATTTTACCAAACATTTAGTCAAAACAACTGTTTCCTCTTATTGATTACCTCTACTTCTTGATACTACTAATAAACAAAGTAAATCTTGGTGAGTGAGTATAGCCAAACAGAGAAACAAATAGCCTATCATACAAGTAACGCAAATTAAAGAACTGTCTAAAAAAGGGCTGCTTTAGTTGTTTGTGGCGTAAGTTTTACGGATAAAAATTAATGAATATGTCCGGACTCGAACACGAGACTTCGGGATTGCACACTTTACGTATGAGTTTCAATAATTAATAATTATTATATTTTGTTATGAATAATTATTTAATTCACGAAACAAGAACTTAACGGTAACTAACAACCGTTAGACAAACTAGAAGGACTAGAATTGCAAGAGAGAAAGATGGTTTCGGGTTGGGCTTTGGAGACCCATGGCCGGCCATACCCATTAGGATGGAAGGGTTGGCTTTGTTTCCAAGCTACCCTACTCCTATATAAAGAGACCCTCTCTTTCATTCTCATTCACACCTTGATTCAGAGAATCATTAATCTCTTCTCTTCTTCTTGAGCTATAGAGAATTCGACTAAGGCATCCTCATTAGGAAGCTTACTCGATTTTGAAAAGGCTCTTCTAGTTTAATCTTGTTCGTGAAGAATCTAGCTTTTCTTATTGAAGCGCTAGTAGTACGTGTGTGTGAGAACGAAGTGTTAGCATACTTTTGCTAACGTGATCTTGCCCTATTCGACTTCCCTAGTCGATCCATATATTCCCTCTCCTAGGGTTTATAAGTTCTCGTTCTTGGAAGCTATTAGAGGTACGCATTTCCTTTTTATGTTTGGTTAATTAATTACTTGTATTTGATCTATTCCGCTGCGTACTCTTAGATGTTTATGTGTTTAGTAGCTTTTGTATTATTCACATATTCCAACATGTGGTTCATATGTAAAGTTGGAAAGTTTTTTAGCCCAAAATATAATAAATGCATAGTTCAGTGGCTACCTAGAACTCAAGCCTTGCCAAAATATCTTACATGACTTACCAAAATATCTGTATCAATTATTCATTATTTTTGATGAGTTGGACAACTGATATCAGTTAAATTTGAGTTCACATTCATGGATTGGTAGATGTAAATTACTAAATTATGCATAGCTTATATATGGATATAAGATATTACGCTACCCATACATTATATTTTGGTTAGTTCTTGTTCAGTCCAGTATGTTATGTACCCATCATCATTGCACTTATCGCTAAAGAAGTTTTACTACAAAATATCAAACTGATGTTTGTTCAGGATTCGTTTTCCTTTCCTAGTACAATTAGCAAGCAAAAGGTTAAATGCACCACCAGCCACCAGCCATGGTGTTCATAAAACAAACGCAAAAAGCACAATAGGTATTAGAATGATACATTAAACATAAATGATAAATCTTTCAACCGAGTTACAAATATACCTAAAAGAGTGACCCCTTTAACATAAAAGATATGTTATGTTGCATATATAAGTTAACACACCAGACGTTTTCAAGGGAGGACTAGTTCCGGTGTGTCCTACCAAATAAGATTCTCCATAACCACCAATTCTTTGATCTTAACGTTTGAAGTATTAAATCCTATTCAAAGAGAACATTGTATATATACTCTTACAATCCTGAACCAGGAAATGATGCTACTCTTTTTTATTTTTTAGAAAGGCGGATATGATGCTACTCTTGGGACCATCATATGTTGAGTATTAGCCTGTCAAGTTTAAAGATAACTGATCAAATTAGTATTCTACATAGGGGAACTCAAAGGGTGAAAATACAAAGGTTTTCCAGCAGCAACAAAAATACAATCCATATGCGTAAATAAGCCACACAAGCAATCATCAATTGCCATATCACTTTTCTGTTGCTGATTCGAACTTTCAGATAATGCATAATTCTAAAACTGGTAACCTTTTGCTAAGTTTCAAGGCTAATTATATACTCGCACATTAACTAAGTTTGTTGAAGAGCTGAAGTTTTAAAAGTTTCTCGTAATTTTACAAAAAGACCCGTACTAACAATTCACAAACACTGCCCAACTATTAAATTTGTAAAATTGCAAGTTGACAGTACGACAATTTAGCTAAAGAATGCACACGCTTAGAATACCTGTGAGTTTGCATAGGTCAGACTCTGTGGAAACGAAATTTGATGACCAACCTGTAGAAATAAGAAAGGATGCTGATTAGATAACCTCAGATTCAGCCATTCAGGTTAGATACATAAGGCGTGTTTGGATTTGGATTATGAAAGTTATATTAAATTATAAAAAGAGAAATCTGCCTTCAATATCTAGTTCAAAGAAACTGTTTATGGATGATGAGATATTCATTTTGATACTAGCTGAAATAAATGTTTTGAGACTTTTACTCACATTCAATCAAAGTCTAGTTTTCTTTTTTCTTTTCTCTGTCCTTTTTGGTTATCAATCTAATATTGATTCCCTTGATAACCAGAAAACATTGAAGTGTCTATTTTTTGCAATTTCAAACAGCAGAAGCACATCCAAACACTGTCGTATATATTTCATATTCTAACAACTGATCGTTCTGTTTTGATTATTCAATATGACACAAACTCGTTCAAAACGCATATCCAAACGCCTCCATAATCAGATTGAACCCTATTGTTTTGTTTATAAATAACTAAGTGGGTTGTGCTAGTTCACCTGTGCATTATTATGACTAGGTTGTACCCCATCTTTTCTTGAAGATCCTTCATGCCCCTTTCCAGATCCCTTGGCGTCACCCTTTTAAAAGGAGACACATAATTCAATTACAGTTAGAGCAAACATTAACTGAGTACTATATATGGTTGACATAAAGATAATCAATGTAACTTCACTGACCTCCATCTGCCCCCGCAATTCAATCACGAGCACACATAGATGCATTAAATCAAGTCATCAGTTAAATAGTTATACAAAGAGCAGTAGCATTTATGCTAATAACGACTCATATAACCAAAAATTCAAAAGAGTACCTCTCTGTATCTACTCAAATACGACTTGAGTGGCTCAATATAATCTTCAAACCCCAAAGTAGCCATTGCCCATAGGAGATCATCACCATTGACAGTTTTCCTCTTTTCCCTTTGACACTTATCACTTGCCCTGCAGCCAGGCCACCCAATCAAACAAAAACTAACAGCTGACAAGCGTTTGAGCAGATATATAAACATGGCAATATCCCGCATCCAACAAACAACATACTGACTAAGCCCCCGACACAGACAGCAATTTTTCTTATTTGGCAACATTTGAATGCTAATACTTTTATCTTTACCAATAATCGCATGAAATTAGTATCTTCAGTTTTAAATAATGAGTTTCCTATATTTTGCTTGGTATTTGAAACATCAGAGCAATAATAAACAGTACACATGTCAGGCAAAATGTTTCTTTTAATTATTTGCAAACGGCAGATACTCGCAGACACTTGTCTTGTTAATATTGAACCCACAATAGCGTCTTTCACTTAATGAATCACGGCCAGTCAAATACCATACTTCTTCCTTTCTTAAAACAAGGGTTACTTAACTGGATGACTAATCTATTTTCACGTACTTTTGCCAATTCGAGTACTCTATTAATTACATGTAACACAGTCATCGAACATTGAAGCATTTCACTTTAGTAACCAACAATGATGAAGTAACTTTTACTGTATAACAGGAAAAACCCACAACCGCAAGCAAATAACCATATTGGCAAGACTAAAAGCTAAATTAGAAAATTGAACGAGTCAATTGACCCCACAATTATCACTGCTAACATGTCTAAAAGTTAGTCCAAACAAAATAACATAAACTGTCCAAGAACATACAGCATACTAATACAAAAGGAGAATCAAATTAAAGCAACATAAACACAAACACAAAAATACAAAGATAAAAAACAATCAAAACACACACAACACATGTTCGAAATATAACCATAATCATAAATGATACGTACTCGCTAGTTATGAAGCTGATAAACTCCGAAACACACTCTTGAACAGTCTCTTTAGCATCCTTAGAAATTTTACCATTAGCTGGTACACCTTTCTTCATAATTCGACTTATAATCGCTATCGGTAAAAACTTGTCTTGTTCTCTAACATTCGAAGACCTCGGACTCTGATCACCACCACTTTCATGGCTACCACCACCTGGACTTGCTGGACCCTCAGCCATCAACACACCAAAACCTTAAAAACACACAAATTTTACATCAAGAAAAAAACAACCCATTTTAGCTAACATAACAACAAACATAACCCAAAAAGGATTTTTTTAAATGATCATCAAAAATACTTTCTTTTTGTGTTAAAAAAGAACCCACAAATTTTAAATCAAGAAAAAAATGACCCATTTTAGCTAACACAACAATAAGCATAACCCACAAAGGATTTTGTATATTGATCTTTATAAATAGTTTATTTTTGTAGATTATGTATATTTATGTGTGTGTAAATAGTGGTATAAAAATTTGTGTGTGTTTATGGGGACTTACTGATTGGAGAGATTGAAATTTTGTAAAATTTGGCGGGTGTACGAGGAAGAAGATCGGACGATGAAGATGCGAAGGTTTGTGTTTTATCGACACCGTTGGTTGGTTCGGTACATTTCTGTACTTTAACATGACAGCTAGTGTACCATGCCACTAGGCTATCTCATATTAGTTATGTTTAGACCCTCAAGCAATGTATGCTTTTCATATTCGTCTTTATACTTTAGGCAACTGTAATTTAGTCGAAACTAAATGGTTTATTCGTTAAGTTCCAATATTAGGATTTAAGAGTTAGGAGGTGCATTATGCATGCGCGTGTGCAATACCACCACGAAAAACGGAGTCAAGAGGTAGCGCCCTGGATCCAAGGGGCAATGCCTCGGAGTCCCCCTCCCAAGTCCCAGCATAGCTAACGGGAGTCGAGGGGCCAACACCCCTATCAGGGACAGTTCAAGTCTTAATATGTTGTTCTAATGTTTGTGTTAACATTAGTATTCTTTTGTTTGTTTGCTCATTTTAATATTTGACACATGTGTATCTATCATTTTGAACAAACCTTTCTATGTATCATAACACATACACGACAATGTGACATAGAAGTTGTTATCATTTCATGATGTTTAAAAGCTTAATCTTTCTAATTAAAATGTTAGGTATCAAGATGACCACTATTTGTGGCCGAGGGTCACTTCCCTAATTGGTGATAAAAGACAAAATTGCGGCACTAACTAATTCTAATAGACTTGAACTTGTATGTATTTGCCACGTGAGCTTATTATGTTGGGTAAGTGTCAAGAATGTCGACCACTAGAAATGTTGGGTGGTAACTAATTTCTCAGCATATGTAAAGGTGGGATATTTTTCGGTATTAAACTTTTCTTAATCATATATTTTGAATATAAAAGATGAAAACTATGTATTCAAATGAGAGATGTTACGTATACTCTGTAGATGCCTTTTAATCTCGCTTAAGTACTTTTTACTCTCTCTATTAACAGTGTAATACAATTTTTCTCTAGCCGTCTTTTAATTCTCGCTGACTTACTTTTTCCTGTCACTGTTAACAGTGTAAGACAATTTTTATCAGTTTATGTTTCATATTTTTTGTTTTTATCAGGCTATGTTCTGCATTTCTTGTCTAACTTTATATTTTCTATTCCGTAGTTAAAAAANAACTAAAATTCTAAAATAAAAAATAAAAAAAATAAGAGGTATTACAATCATTTTAGAGGTCCAATAACCTTTCTTTTTTCAAATAAGTAATCATATTTTTCTATCTAGTTTCTAGTTGTTCATAACTTCATATAGATTCATTGATATAATTGTTGGCAACAAATGTTTAGGTCTCACAATCATTTCTCATTAATGAATGAAAAGACCCATTCGGCCAACAAGGCAATAGCAAACCAAAAACCTCCATATCTAAAACCACATTCTAACAAAATGAACTATAACCGTAAAGAAACGAAATGGCATTTCCCATCAACTAACCTATAAAAAATCATCAAAAAGTGATGAGAAATAGACTAACGAGCCGAGGGTTTAGTAGACGCATGAAACGACACATAAGGATCAACCCCCGTATCAAGTGAACCCATATTCAAAGAAGAATGAAAAGAATTCCTCGAAATTTCTTCAGAACTGCCTCCAACGACACCCCTTTCAATCATTATTGCATCTTGTATTTCCTTGATAACTTCAGACATTGATGGTCTCGAGTTTGCGTGAGGTTGAACACACATCAACGCTTTTTCTGCTAACTTCCACATTGATTGGATATCATATTCATCTCCTAAAGATGGATCAATGATCCCTTGAATGTCCCCATTCTCTATATGAAGCCTTGCCTGCATAAAACATTAACAGTATAAGGTCACGGACTCACGGGTTTAAGACTCATAGACGAAGAGAAAATGTGGTCCCAACAAAACTTACCCATTGAACAATGTTGCGACAATTCATACCAAAACTTTCATTGGAAATTGCTTCTTTACCGGAGATAAGCTCAAGAAGGATGACCCCAAAACTATAGATATCGCTTTTTTCGGTCAAATGATTTGAGATATAATATCTACAAATCACAAGTAATACAAAGCTAGCATTAGGCAAAAAAAAAAAAAAAAAAAAGAAGGCAAAATAGTTTTTGAAATGAGAAAATATGCGAACAATGACGTACTCAGGATCAAGATAGCCAACAGTGCCTCTAACTATGCTTGATACATGTGAAATCCCGTCAACTGCAAGTTTTGAGAGGCCAAAATCCGAAACTTTGGCTTTCATGTTTTTATCAAGAAGTATGTTGCTCGATTTTAAGTCTCTATGGATAATGGAAGGGATACAACCAGTATGAAGGTACTCAATCCCTAAAACAAGCAAACATAGCTTTAATATTTATTTCAAGTAATTTTGGTTATTGATCCTAGCATACAAACCTTTGGCAGCATCGTCAGCAATCTCAAGGCGCTCGAGCCATTTCATTTTTCGTTCCTTTGCTAAAGGTCCTATTTTTAAAACAACAATGTGTTAATCAAGACAACAAGATTCAAACTTTAGCCAAATAAAATCAGGAATGTACCATATAGATGTTCTTTGAGTGTTCCATTGTGCATAAATTCATATACAAGGATATCCTTCTCTCCTTCTTGACAAAATCCATAGAATTTTACTAAATTTCTATGGTGTATTCTTGACAGAAGACTCACCTTTATAAAATCAAATAAACAATCAAATTAATTGCCTTTCATGATTAAAGTACACCTATGTAGATAGGTTAACTAACCTCATTTGCGAATTCCTTCTTTCCCTGTTGAATATTGCTATTTCCAAGAAGCTTGACCGCAATTTCTTTTCCATCACTCAATTTACCATAGAATACAGTGCCAAAGCCTCCTGATCCAATTTTCTTTTCGAAATTCTTGGTTGCAAATATAATTTCAGATAGTGTAAAGCATTGGGCACCATCTGATGTTGCATTGCTCTTAGAAGTAACATGGAAACTGGCTTCAGGCTCTATAAAGAATAATAAAATTAAGTCTGATACTAAGTGATAACGCACAAATTGAATTATTGCACTAAAAGAACGTACCTTGCTTGTGATCTTTCTTCCGTTTGCAAAGGAGTAAGAACGAGATTATGAATCCTATAAGTAATGCAGCAGCCCCAACGGCTAATCCTAATATAATGTATATATTGTGTCTTCCTCCACTGCTTTCTTTATGAAGATTTTCGTTTCCAGTGTAGCTGATTAAACCAGAAAATAAAAAGAAGAAAAAAAAAAAAACATTGGATATATACAGTAATCGATAACCTCGAACTTGATAATTTCATTTGATATTTGGGAGATGAAAAAAGAAACTGACTTAAAGATTATGTTCTTATTCAGAAGACCTGATGGCACATGTCCAGATAACAAGTTATTCTGCAGATACCTGCAAAGATTATGTTGTCAAAAAACCATTGTAAATTGTTTGACTTTCTAAAGTCAAATCAAACAGGAGAAAATATGAGCATGTTTGACTCTTTAAAGTCAAATGTTGACTCTTATTTAAAAAGATGGATATTTTTCTATATAAAATCATTTAGTACTTACAATCTGCTTAAATTAGGAAGGTTTGCTAAGGAGGAGGGTACATGACCACTCAGCTGATTGTTTTCAAGGTGTCTGCAAAAGAACAAGTTAATATTAGCCTATAAAGTGGTATATCAGATATGGTAACAAATGTTGAATAGTGATAGTGAACAATCTATTTTACATGATCCTTAAGTTCGGGCATCCGCTAAAATCAGGGATTGAACCGGTAAATGCATTCCCATCCAGCCACCTATTACAAAGAGGTTGTAAATTAGATGCTAGTAAAAGAATATTGAACATAACTCTAGATCAAGAAATCAAATTTTAATACAGTACGACTATGATATAAAGCAAGAGTATTTTTTGACATTTGAAAAATAGTTAAAGAAAATGATGCTTATGTGTATTGAAACTTACAACTCTTCCAAGCTGCTAAACTTGGTCAAATCTGAAGGGATGCCTCCTGTTATATTCTTACTTGACAATTTGCTGCACAAAGACTCAACATTTTTAGTTTTCATTAGCAATTCTTTGGTAATGAAAAAAAGCTTAAGATAACACTTAACCAGCCCAAAAAGACAAAGAGAAAACAATTACACTGAGATGATCTTCGGTTGAGGGTCTGAATTACACTCCATCCATGACCAAGGAACTGGCAAGCATGGATCGCCACCTTCTTGTGCCCAATCTAGAGACTTGTAAACCGACACTAAGCTAGCAGCCACAGCCCCTGAAAACAAAATGGCAAGCATGCCCCTTGATCATTACTTTTTCATTAGTATTTTCGCAGAAAATGGGAGAGTAGAATGGTCCATGCTTACCATCAAAAGAGCCATCAGTTATTTCGAGATATTTACTGATCTCAATCGCATTTAGAAGAGGGCCCTCGGTAGAATCAGATGTTTTCGCAAATTTAAATGACAAAACAAAAGGAAGTGTTATGTTATAATATCCCGGCTCATAAACACGGTATTTGCCCTGAGCATTTTCTTGGATGTTGACAATAGATTTACTTAATTCCGGTGCTCCAGGGAGGACTAACTTGAATTTTCGGGTTTTATTGGGATTTAAATCTTCAATTTCAGCAAAGTAAGTGTAAGCCCAACCATAGCCTGGGAATCCATCCAAGTTTAAACGATATGTTAAAGCTCCATTTTGGCCGACAACAGCTGTCTGCATCACTTTTTGAGGTGGTAATTCGTCCTTCCCATTAGCAATCGGTAATTTGGTTGAAATTTTCTTGGTTCCAATAGCGACATCGACAAGGTAATTTGCTTTTTTCACCGAATCAGATTCCCATATTCTATCAAATGGATCATCTGGATATCTGAAACGAAAACAGAACAACTTTTATAAGCATCTAGAATTACACTATTCTACTTCCAAAATAAGTTATGTCTGACAACTGATAAATCCATATCACGTAAGAAAAAAAATTTCCGTATTGGTTATAAAGTCGATAAGAACATTGTTTGACCCTCAAAAGTCAAACTGACTTATGTTAGACATTTGATGAATCCATATTAAATTTTTGACAAAAAAAGGTACTTGGTTTGACCCTTAAAGTCAACATATGACATAATTCATACCTAACTGGGTCTTCATTTTCAGCTCCAAAATTGATTCTAGCCGAGACGCTTAGAAAGAATTGTTCCTCATATGGTGTAAGGTAGACTGAACCGTTGAATTGTCGAAGCTCGAGTGTGGAAATGAATGGGAGCCCGGTTGTTGAATTTGATAAGCACACACTGACCTTAGGATCAGATGCCAGAAAGATGAGTTCTTGAGACTCAATAGTATTAGCATCTGATATGACAATAGTTGCCCAATGAGTGGGCCCCATTGAGATATCAAACTTTGGGTACACGTTGTTGTTATCAAAGTTGCCATATAAGAATGTCGCCCTTATAAGGTATCTAGTCCTGGTTTGCACGTTTAGTGAGTAACAATACTTGCGATCATCTGCAGGGAAATATCTGAGTGTTTGATATTGCTGTCTGGTCTCATTTTCTGTGGATATTTTACTAGTATTTCCGTATATGATCTGATCATCCGGAGTCCATTCTATCCCGAGCTTGTCTGTGTGATCCTTTTCGCCTCCACAATCTATACTTACAAAACCTGTTAAAATTGATACTAACTCGTGAGTAGTTGAGTCAAATCTATATTTCTTGTAACTGAGTCGCACAATCATATCAATGTTAGATGGCCAAAACAAGTTCCAGAAGAGAAAAATATATATACGAGTACTATAGTTACACATACAAGTTTAACACTCTACTGAGACCTTACCAATTTATCCTTCATTCCTCATCAACCATTTTGTGACTCCGTTCAATTTTCCTAATACACCTATTCTTAAGCGATGCAAGTAATCTATATACTAACCAACCACTCAACCAGTTTGACTCTTAACCTAATCTCTATTGAGATTGACCATATTCAATACTCCTACACAAGGTACTAATTTTGACTTTAATAACTCAACAAAAGGTCAACAATTTTTATTTCTCTATTAACACTACAAATGAATATACTGGCTTGTTGTGATACTGTCACTATCCCAACATTCACAAAGAACAACAAATGAATATGCATAGTCTTATGTATTAAATTATTCATTTAAGTTTAACTAAATGTAACACCAAAAAGAAAAGCTTCTAAAAAGTGTTCACTAAAAAAGGGGAATATCCTAGACGAATTAACTTTAAGAATAGAATAACCCAACTAGAAATTCATCTGAAAAAAAAGACATAAACTCAATGCAAGCTTTAACATAGATGCATAATAAACATGCATAAGCATAATAATCTAAAGATAAAAAAAGAAGAACCTGGCATCTGGGCAAAGGTGAACTCCATGCAGTTGTGAAGAATAACATATAAAAACATTAAATGATAAAACCCCATTTTGGTTTCTGCTAAAATATAGGAGTTGAAAAGGGTTTAACAGAATATTCAAGCCACTGAGAAAATGACTGCGTTTGTGAATCAAATATAAAAAAAATTCTTCCCCTCTTATTAATGAAAAAGGAACTTAATAATTTAGAGGGAAAAAACAAAATAACAAAAGATGGGTTTTGAGTATAAACAGAAGAGTATGATTATGTAACGAAAAGCTGTGTGTTCAGAGGCCCATCATCAATTCAACTAGAAACATGCGGGGCCTACACGAATTCCAAGCACTCAGTTGGAGACTTGGAGTTTGGACTTAACTCACTTATCTTTAATACTATTTTTTTATTCTTATCAATAATCATTCTGTTCAAGTATTTTAAAATTTGAGCTTTTTTAGTTTTCTTAAAAAGCTGATTTAGATTTATTTACTCCGTATTTATGTATTTATTTATTTATTTCTTTCTAAAAGCTGATATAGAATGAATTTTTGTTTATTAAAATAAGATCATTGATTTACATGTTTGATTGTATCACTAAACTTACATTTAAGTAGTAATTCTTTTTTCTTTTTCTCGAATTGTTCATTCTCTAACGCTTCATGAAATAACATTTAAGAGCGTTAAGCATTTAAGAGTTATTTTACACATTATAGACACCTACAACTACATTACCAAACGTTTTAATTGAAAAAAAAAAAAANAAAGTACTGCTCACTGATACTGCTATTGCTACCGCTATTTTTGCCAAACACCCTAAATGGTTATGATTTGTATAACAAGTGTTTTAACGTATTTGTTTAAGATGATATTTAACTAAGCTTATATGATGGGCTTATTAGCTTATATGACACACAAAGCTCAAACAAAATTTTTGGTTAAGCTAATATGGGTGAGCTTATGAGCTTGTATACGGGGATTTTGATAAGCCTCACATTTATGGTTTTTTTAGAAGAGTTAGCCTTATATTGCATGCTTCAACACAAACTACCATTTTACCATCAGCGATACTTGATACAAGGTTCATATTTTTTAACTCATGTCCTTTTTTATGATTAACCAACATAACTTAAAACAAATACTTGAGTTTATCAGCTTATTAAAAATAAGCTAACTCAAACATTTTAGCTTATGATATATGAGCCATAAGCTCCTTATATAACATAAGCATAAGCTCAATTTAAGCTTCACCAAACACTCATTAGTTTTTTATTTATTTTTTATTTTTTTATTTTTTTTTCTCGCAATTAACACAATATATAAAATTAAATTTCATTCCACTCCTTTTCGTTTCAGTCTAATTTTGTCTTTTCTATTCTTTTCTTTCATTTCAAAACTAGGGAACATAGTCTGAATGAATTTATAAATTGCTTTAATTAAATTGATTTTTAGTTAAATGAACTTAAATACTCCGTAGTATTTAGTTAAATCAGTGTCATAGAAGCACTTGTTAGATAAACCGTATTTTAATACAATGTAAATGTTAAACAAGTTTATCAACAACTTGTTTGATTCCTTTGTGAAAAACACCGACCATCGAGTTGTATTGTGTTATATACATTTGGTTATATTTAACACTGAATCATTATTCTTTAAACAAAATATATTAATATTTCATTTTTCTTTTCTTTCTAAAATGGAGTGAAGATTTTTTAAGAAAAGATCTATCTCATTTTCCTCTCCAATTCCTCTTTCTTTTCTTAAAAATAAACTCAATAACATAAAAAAAAAGAAAAAAAAAAGTAAAAAAAAAAAAAAAAAAAAAAAAAAAAAAAAAAAAAAAAAAAAAAAAAAAAAAAAAAAAAGCCTTCGGTTTTTTTCCCATAAAATTTAATTAAAGAACACAATCACGCTAGGTTGCTCAATGCTTTCATTTGTACATTGTACCCACTAATAGCTTATCAAATAAAGCCCACTTAGAAATTTATGCAATAGTGTGGACTAGACTTGGGCTAAGAAAAGGGACCCGGCCTCAACCACCCATGACGGGTCATTTTCATTTTTGCACTTGTCCAACATATGCAACCAAACTCAAAGAGTGATTTATTTCATGGCTAATAAGCATCATTAGGTTACGAAAACTAAAGTAAACACACGAAGACGTTTTTGGAAGAATAGATTATCACTTCTCTTTTATGATTTATTACTACTTGAGTATTGTTTTTCAAATATTGCGAGACAAATTTCGATCTCTTCTCTGGCTTTGCATGTAACAAGTTATATTTCAAAGTATATATTGTATATTTGTTAGGGGGGAGGTAGTTCGAGAAGGATTTAATATTATGTGTGACTGTTATCATACTATTTAAACGGATGATATTTGTCGTGTTAAGGTTACTGATGAGGCGAAAAGTGTTACGCTTTTAGGGGGTCATTTAAGCCCTAATCCGTAATTATTTGATCAAATATTGCCTTAAATCGTTCCTTTTGTCATTTTAGGTACTTTGGAGAAGAAATCTGGAAAAAGAAGCATTTTTGACGTTTTTGGAGCATAAAAGTGGAGAAAACGACAAAGTCTCAAAATATGCTAGAAACAGTACCTGACGGCGTCACGCTTTATAAGGTGACGGCGTCATGTGTTGACAAAGAAGTGGAGAATTTTACACTTGACGGGCCAGAAAGATTTTGAAGCATTTACACGTGACGGCGTCACGTGTTATTTCACCAAGGCCGTCACGTTATAAGTTAAAGAGTGACGGCGTCAGACGATATTAAGAGACGACGTCAAAGTATTCTTGCACGAGAAGAAACCAAAGTGGAACCGTCACAAGTTAATCAAGACAATCAAAACTTGCGCGCAGAGTAGCTGTCACTGTTTTGGCTATAAAATCTTCATACGAACTCGGATTTAGGTGATTCAAGAGGCCACGGAATCGGGACGAAAAGATCTACAACTTGGAAAAAATAGGCGTGACGCCGTCCCCTTATACGGGCTAACACCGTCAGACCCCCTCGGACTGAAAACTGCCTATAAATACAGCCACATAACTTCATTATTTGTAAGCCCCAAACCCTAAGTCCGATTCTAGGTTTAGGGTAGGTGTTTTTCCAGCAACTTAGAGGGTCTTAATCACTCCATAAACATCTTGTATTGGTGTGTTGATTCTATCTTAATTATGTCTTCCATTATTATTGTTGCTTGTTCTTCATTGATTATGTTTTGTGATGCGCGTGGATTGCAACACGCACTACGTTTTACCTCTCGAGGGATCTCGAGAAGCTTGCAATCCCCACCAGGCAGTGTACCTGACCGATGTAGTATAGTGTAGTGGCAAGTACCGGGGGATTGATCGTTCTCTCGCAGGGAATAGTGTTCGTTAGGCTAAAGGCTACTCTAATCTAGGTCTAAGGGTGGAGGAAGATTCTTTTTGTATTTTTATGTTTTATGAAAGCAGTAAAATCTCTGGTTTTGGAGGATAGGGCGGAATTAGTTGCTAGTCAACTAACCCAAGTTATCTACTTATATTTTTGTATTTTTTGTTTGGAGAAAATCAGTGGTGGAGAGTAGTGTTTACTTAGATTTCATTACTCCCTAACTATCTTTTACCATGTAATTAGTATGTTGAGTTTGCGTGGATGACGGGTGTATTCCTAACAAGTCGTAGGGAGTGCGTTCAATTCCCTAACTCTATAAGTTCCTATCTCACTCTATGACGATACGTCAAGCATCCTATCATGAGCTCACCGATAGCAACCTATGCATGAAATACTACCTTAAAATCGATAACGCACATACGATTCACGTTTCTAAAGACGTTCAAGCTTGTTACCGTATAGGAGATTAGCCAGTTTTCTCTAGTCTAACGTAGATGAAACATTCACCCAAATACAATCACAACATACACATCACATGATAATCAATAGTTAGGTTTCATTAGATCTAAGCAAACACAAAGTAAATTAGCCTAGCATGTTGAAAGAAAGACAAGCACAAGCATAAATCACACAACACATAGACATATTGTATGAATAAAGACTTATCTTGGATTAAACATGCAAGTTAGAGGGGTTGGGATACCCTCTAAGGTCTGTAATGCACGTACTAGGGTTTAACCCTAAAGTTCTCAACTCCAAAATTCGACTAAAGTTCCTCACAAAATAATAAAAAACGTTCCATATATATAGAAAACGCGGGCTGACGGCGTCAGCCCAATGGGTGACGTCGTCAGCTCGGCGATTAGGGTTTCCTGACGGCCTTGATTGACGTGGTCATAAATGCTGGTTCCAGATCTGACGGCCTTAGTTGACGGCGTCACCAAATTGCACTACAAACTCTCTGGCCCGTCACAAGTATTTTTCCACTTCTGGACTTCACTTGTTCCTGACGGCGTCACCTTGTAGAGTGTGATGGCGTCACCTTCTGTGATCTTTAGGGTCTTTTGAGTTTTTGTTGTTTTCCGCACTTTTTCACTCCGAAAACGCCCGAAAATGCTTCTTTTGTGATTTTCCCTTCAAAAGTACCTAAAATGAGAAAAGAAACGACTTTGGGTGAAATCCAAACCAAAAACATACGAATTAGGACTCAAACCGACCCCTAAAAACGTAACATTTTTCGTCTCATCATTTTGCTAAATCACCTAGTGTTTACCTATGATTGTGTGAAACTTGTGTATAACTAATTAGATCTTATTGATTTCTTGTTGATGTTTGTGTCTATCTCCATCAATTAAGGCGTGACAACTTCAATAGATCTAGTTGGTTTAGTTTATAATTCTTGCTTTGATGAGACGAAAAATGTTACGTTTTTAGGGGTCGGTTTGAGTCCTAATTCGTATGTTTTTGGTTTGCATTTCACCCAAAGTCGTTTCTTTTCTCATTTTAGGTACTTTTGAAGGGAAAATCACAAAAGAAGCATTTTCGGGCATTTTCGGAGTGAAAAAGTG
>LBNU01014063.1:0-19899 GCA_014162995.1 Artemisia annua | reverse complement strand
ACCTCTTTTGTACTGTCCCTTTCTTTCAATAAAAATCCTTACCCACAGATCTGTCATCTCCCATCTGTCGCCGCTCGCTGCCGCCACTGCTGTTCTGCTCAGATCAGTTGCCTCCCGGACTCCTCTGCTCAGATCTGTTGTGGTCCGCCACCGATGGCCTGATGCTGCCTTGGGTTTCGACTTTAGATCTGTTAGGTTTAGGTCTGGCTCCTTTATGGATGCTTAGTTTTATCTTCTTTGTATGTTTTATGTGCTTTATGTATTTTTGTCAAGCTACACTTTCATATGGTTGTGTCTACCAAAAGCTCACTCTGGTGATTCCCCCCACCCTTGTATGGTGTTGTTGTAGTCTGTCACAACTATTATGGTGTATGTCTTGTTTTGGCTTAACTTGTTACCTTGTATGGTGTAACTTGTTGTGTTCAAATTTCCTCCATTTGTGAGGCGTGAAATGAAATCTCTGTTCAAAAAAAAAAAAAAACAAAAAAAAAGAATATTCATTCCTCAATCCCAAATATCATTTCAAAAAATAAAACTAAACAACAATTAATATGATTGAATCCATTACTTGATTGTCATACCATCATACCAAACGGGCCCTAAGTGTTTAATGTTTTTTAGGCTCATGTGTGATGCTATTGCTTGGATTAAGGATCAAGGTTTGGATATATGCAATGTTAGAAGGTTTGGGAAAGGAAGTAGAGATAGGTTGAATACCGAGCTCAAGTAAAGGTTGTGCCCCCAGAAGTCTTTTAAACGGTCGTAAGGTGGAGTCAAGTGTCAATTTGTATGTTAATGTTGTTATAACGATTATTGGTTAAACGGTATGTCAAAGTGTGTTTAAGGGTCTATGGTAAATGTTAAAGGGGTGTTTGGCATAAGTGTTAAATGACCCATTTTTGGATGTAAACGGGTCAAATGCTTATGGAACGAGTTTATCATGTTATATTAATGGTGTTGGTTAAGTTTGGTGGGTAATTGAAGTGTTATAGATGATTTGTTATGTAAATGGGTCAAAACGGGTTTTGGTACAAAACTCGTCATTTTGTAAAGTACTATTTCGAGGGTCAAACGATGAATGTTTTTATATGAAAATGAGCCCAAGGATACAATGAGTAAATCTGGAAAGTTTGACGAATTATCGAGTTCAGGAGGTCGGGTTTTCAAGTACGGGACTTGGAAGTGGTTCCGGGAGGTCAGTAGCCTCCATCCGATCGGATGGAGGATTCTGCCGATGGTTGTAGCCCATCCGAATCAGATGCGGGAGCATGCCGATCGGATGGATGGTTTTCGACAGTTTTCGGCAATCTTTGAAAAATCATATCTTTTAAAACGTAAGTCGTCACGGGTCGTGCCACCCGGCTTTTCGAAGGTAATTGAGTCTAGTTTTATTTAAAAATAGTCTCAAGGTCTAAATGTTTATAGATTTTTGTCAATGGTCAAAAGAGTAACAGAATGTACATTAAAGTTGAGTCATTTCCGCTCAAAAAGTTTTAATTTTTGGTCAAAGCGGGCACGGGGTGTAACATAGGAAATGGATATTAACACCGTTGGACGCATAGTCCAGTGGTTTGGGCGGTGTTATTTAGGCAAGAGACACGAGTTCGAGCCTTGCTTGCCCTTTTTTAATTTATTTAAAAAAAGAAAAAGAATGCGTCGTTAGTCCCGAGGACTAACGATGCAAATATTTTCTCTTGCGTTAGAAGATAACAGAGAATTAGTTTGCACTGTTAGTCTTTATTGACGTATGGTGGTTGACTTTACTAACATAGGGGTGTATGGTGGCTAGCTTTACTAACGGAGGGATGTTTGTGTGAAAAAAAATAATAAAATAAAATTAAAAAAAAATGGATGTATTGTGCAATATTGGGCANTGTCTACCAAAAGCTCACTCTGGTGATTCCCCCCACCCTTGTATGGTGTTGTTGTAGTCTGTCACAACTATTATGGTGTATGTCTTGTTTTGGCTTAACTTGTTACCTTGTATGGTGTAACTTGTTGTGTTCAAATTTCCTCCATTTGTGAGGCGTGAAATGAAATCTCTGTTCAAAAAAAAAAAAAAACAAAAAAAAAGAATATTCATTCCTCAATCCCAAATATCATTTCAAAAAATAAAACTAAACAACAATTAATATGATTGAATCCATTACTTGATTGTCATACCATCATACCAAACGGGCCCTAAGTGTTTAATGTTTTTTAGGCTCATGTGTGATGCTATTGCTTGGATTAAGGATCAAGGTTTGGATATATGCAATGTTAGAAGGTTTGGGAAAGGAAGTAGAGATAGGTTGAATACCGAGCTCAAGTAAAGGTTGTGCCCCCAGAAGTCTTTTAAACGGTCGTAAGGTGGAGTCAAGTGTCAATTTGTATGTTAATGTTGTTATAACGATTATTGGTTAAACGGTATGTCAAAGTGTGTTTAAGGGTCTATGGTAAATGTTAAAGGGGTGTTTGGCATAAGTGTTAAATGACCCATTTTTGGATGTAAACGGGTCAAATGCTTATGGAACGAGTTTATCATGTTATATTAATGGTGTTGGTTAAGTTTGGTGGGTAATTGAAGTGTTATAGATGATTTGTTATGTAAATGGGTCAAAACGGGTTTTGGTACAAAAATCGTCATTTTGTAAAGTACTATTTCGAGGGTCAAACGGTGAATGTTTTTATATGAAAATGAGCCCAAGGATACAATGAGTAAATCTGGAAAGTTTGACGAATTATCGAGTTCAGGAGGTCGGGTTTTCAAGTACGGGACTTAGAAGTGGTTCCGGGAGGTCAGTAGCCTCCATCCGATCGGATGGAGGATTCTGCCGATGGTTGTAGCCCATCCGAATCAGATGCGGGAGCATGCCGATCGGATGGATGGTTTTCGACAGTTTTCGGCAATCTTTGAAAAATCATATCTTTTAAAACGTAAGTCGTCACGGGTCGTGTCACCCGGCGTTTCGAAGGTAATTGAGTCTAGTTTCATTTAAAAATAGTCTCAAGGTCTAAATGTTTATAGATTTTTGTCAATGGTCAAAAGAGTAACAGAATGTACATTAAAGTTGAGTCATTTCCGCTCAAAAAGTTTTAATTTTTGGTCAAAGCGGGCACGGGTGTAACATAGGAAATGGATATTAACACCGTTGGACGCATAGTCCAGTGGTTTGGGCGGTGTTATTTAGGCAAGAGACACGAGTTCGAGCCTTGCTTGCCCTTTTTTAATTTATTTAAAAAAAGAAAAAGAATGCGTCGTTAGTCCCGAGGACTAACGATGCAAATATTTTCTCTTGCGTTAGAAGATAACAGAGAATTAGTTTGCACCGTTAGTCTTTATTGACGTATGGTGGTTGACTTTACTAACATAGGGGTGTATGGTGGCTAGCTTTACTAACGGAGGGATGTTTGTGTGAAAAAAAATAATAAAATAAAATTAAAAAAAAATGGATGTATTGTGCAATATTGGGCAGACTAAATAGATGTATTTTGGACATTACTCAAAGAAAAAACTTAAAACTAATAGTAATGGTCATTGGTGACCAAATGCCCTTGTCATCTTAACGTTAACTCAGCTTCTCTCTCTATGACCAAATGTCACTACTAAGGCGACCAGGGTCACCACAAAAGACATACCCCACAAAAATAAATAAAAAACGCGCACACACACAAAGAGACTTACACCATTCGATCGCCTACCCAACCAAATCTTCAATCTTTTCCTGGGTGGACGTGTTCGTCATAGATGAGGTAATGGAGGGACGGGTTTTAGGTGGCGACCGACCACAAGGTCAACCACCCATTACGACTAGTTGACTTGTTTTAGGCTAGAGAGAATGATCACCAAATCCACTATCTTTGTATCAGCCCACGTCACTATTTAGCAAACTATCAAACCCACCACCAAACAAATATAATGATCATCATCAAACCTTTTTTGTAACAAATTTAATTAATAGACATCGCTCGTACGGGATTGACTAATATAACACATATTCTTTATTTTATGGGTTATTTACACATATAGGTAATGAACTTTGAAAAAATTTCTATGTTAGGTAATGAACTCTCGAAAATACTAAGTTAGATAACAAAACTTGTTGCAACCTTCAATGTTAGGTAATATGACCTGATAAGGTATTTGGGCCTACATGTGGCGTCACATACCCACTTATATCTCTCTTTTCCCCTTTCTTCCCCACTTATATTGATCTAAACTCTGCTACAACAAAAGAAAAAAAAACCCGAAAGTCACAAACAAATCCAACATCATCTCTCGATCGATCAAAAAAATCGTAACAAAAAAAAATCATCTAACATGAAGGATTCCTTGGAGGCCAAGTACTTGTCTAGTTGTCTATATAAACATGGTGTTTCAAACAATTCACATAACGAACACACAACCATAAATCCTCTCGTGTGTCAACCGATCAAGAACCTAAGGGGTCGAAACCCCTCCTAAGTCGACTTCGATTCCCAAACATATCTTACAAAATGGGTAAAAAGAAAGGCTCCAAGAAAAAAATCAACACATCATCTTCATCTTCTTCATCATCAGGTATATTTATAGGTCAAGGTAGGGTTTTAGGCTCATCATCTTCAAGTCCTTCAACTTCAGCACCTCAAGTTAATAATAACACAAACCAAGTTCGACCCATATCACTAAAACCCGAACCAAGACCAATCTCACCTCAAAAAACTGAAAAGTCAACGGATGGGTTTGACCCATTTTGTATGTTTGTTTGTTTTTTTTTGTGAATCTGGGTGTCGGTTTTGGTACTATGATGTAAAGGATAAGGCGTGAGTGGTGTGGGGGGTTTTGTGTGTTACAAAGGAAGTGAATCTGGGTGTCGGTTTCTGACCTAACTATGGCATAAGGATGTGATGGGGAGATCATAGGGAACAAGGTGGTGGTGGCGGTGTAGCTCGAGGATGAGCGGTGGTGACGATCGGAGCTCGCCGGAACTCGGCCGGATTCTTGAGAGGGAAAGGAGGGGGCAGCTTGTGTTAGTGAAAAAGGACAATTATATAAATAAAAAAGATAGAAGTGGTACAATTGTAGAATGGTATACCGGTTGGGACACTTGTTATAATTACTTAACTTTGACGGTTTCACAAAGTTTTGTTACCTAACTTAATATTTTCGAGAGTTCGTTATCTAACATAGAAAATTTTTCAAAGTTCATTACCTATATGTGTAAATAACCCTTATTTTATCCATATACAAATGTTTTAAAAATTCCGATTCTTAAGTTTTAAGATTATAAAATCATTCCGTAATAAGCTTTAGTTACGATTTGTACGAAACCAAAATCCTAGAACCGGAAATAAAAAGGGTAGACAATGGTGTTAGGGTGTGTAAGTGTAAAACCCAAAATTTTTGAACATGTAAATTACCCAAAATATCCTTATAATTTTAAACTTTTGAAAACATTACAATATTGTATCACCTACTTATGAGAACCTTTTTAATGTGAAAGCTACAAGCATAAAATCTATAACTTATGTCTAATATAATTCAACATATATTTGTTCCTAGCTCAAACTATCACACGTCATAAAAGGGACCAAATTAGTTAAAAATTTGTACACAACTTGTAGTCCAAATAAGGCAAGATAAAATTGTGATTAAAACAAATTAAAGTCTTCCTTTGACTCCCCATTAATTCAGCCGAAACCCTCCCTTATCTGAGTTATCCCTCCATATATTTATTTACTTATTTAGTTACCAAATCTCCGAATAAAATACCTAAAACCCTAGCAAACTAGTGACGGCACAAAAGTTTGTTTTCATTTTCTGTTCGGTTCAAAGAAGTGAAAAGAAGGTCCGATTGTAGTTTTCTTTTGGAGGCCAGGCGCGGCTTGATGTGGTTCGAATGGGTGGTGTTTTGGATCGTGGTACTTTGGATTCGAGGAAGATATTGCTTTGGTTCGATTCCGGTGTCTAATTCTTGTTTCTTCATTCGATTGCTTCAAGGGTAATCGTATTCCTTCTAAATACTTCTTCCTTTTGTTTCGATCTTCTATAATATACGTAAACAGATTACATGTACCAAGCAATAGAATGGATATATAAGTACATGTTATATTATTAAGGCTCACATAAAATCATAAACACCTCACATAAAATAACGAGATATCACACCTATATAATCGACTAGACCATTGTGTACATGCTCGCCCATTTTGAATGTTATTTGGCTCAATTAAAACTGTTATAAACATAATATAAAAGGGTGCGAATTGATTTCGGTTACGGTCATGTAAAAAGGTTATAGGAAAATTAAAGAAAGCATGCATGGTTATGAAATATTAAACGTGTATATGTGTGAGTGTGATCATGAAGTATTGAATATCGATATCGGGTCTCGGTTATTCTATTTGTTGAGAGATACATATGTATGCGTATAATCATGTAAGCCTAACCATTGTTTCATTAAAATGAGTATATAATGAGATATAAGTTAACATGAAATAATGACTTTTAACCTGATGTAATTCGATCGGTAATCTAAACGTTTTAACGAGCCATAGAAAAGGAGTGCATGCATGTGTTCGACTTTCACTTTGTTTCAGCTTTTGAAAAGATTAAAGGTGCGTGTGAGTTATGTCCCAACCAGTGTGGCTACTTATATATGTGTCGAAATCAGTTGAGATTTATCTTTTGAACTTGTTATATGTAATTGATTGGGTCTTTAAAACATGCATGCGATACGGAAAATTGTTGTTTTAAAAGAGAGTGTGTCGAGTATAAATACGAGTTATGCATGTGATAATAATATTTTGGTCGTCACGGTCTAAATTTAAATTTGAGGGTATGTCAAATAAATTGTGAATAACGGGACCTAGAATTTTCATTTTGATTTAAATTATAGTATAAACCTTAAAATAATTTTATTTGACATTTTTAATATTTAATTTGGATAAATTTACGTTTATGACCTTAAACTTTACTAAATTGACATAATTAATCCTGAACTATTATGATTGCCATTTTAACCCTTAAATAGTTAAATATCATTAATTGTCCATTATAACCTTAAAAGTATTAAATTACAATCTCAGGAAACTTACTAACTCGGGAAACCTGCTAAAAAAATAGAAAGTTACTTAAAATGGTTAAACTACTTAAAGAGGAAACTTACTATTTTTGGAAAGTTACTATTATTGGAAAGCTGCTATAAAAGGAAAGTTACTAAAAATGGAAAGCCGAGTAAAATGAGAAATCTGATTTGAAATAAGATATTAATAATAAGACGATCATGTATTCGTGTAGATTCGCTGAAGAAGGAGTTTGATTCCGATCTTTATGTTTCTGTTATGTTTGCACTTGCGGTCTAAGGTACATATATTCTGACCTTTTCAGTAAAGGTTTCTCATGACTCTCTCCTTTTCTTTTGATCTGACATTCTGTTTAGGGTTTCCGGTGCCATTGCTATGAAACCCCATTTTATTTTCTGAACCTTTTTTGTGATGAACCTTTGTTATCTGAACCTTCTGATTTGGACTTTCTGATTTGACCTTCTGATTTGGACTTTATGATATGAACCTCTGATATGTATTTCTGATCTGATTATTATGATGACCTATGATATGTGTCACTTATGACATTCTGTTTGACCTATTCTAGTTTGACACCCGAGCCAAATTTGTTTCACTAGGCATAGGGGTTCCATGTCCGTGTCAGTGATGCACCTCTGACATGACTCTAGGGCAGTAGAGTGATGTTCTGTCACGTCCCTTTCTGTTATATGATATGCGCGCTTTATGATATGATTTATTATGGCCAATCTGATTTTTGTGGGGGCGTATGGATGCATCCTAGATTTGTTTCTGTTATCTGTTATCTGTATCTGGTGATTGATGCTGCGTGCATGCACGTCCTTCACAACTCTGGTAGGTCTCCCCTACATATGCTGCCTTATGTGTGATTATGACTATGACTATGATTATTATGAAGGCATTATTATGAAGGCTTTATATCTGTTTCTGGGCTCGTGGTTGATGACTAACCCTTACCTTATCTCTTATTACTATTTCATACTTACCTTTGATTACATTCTGTTATTTCCCTTTATACCTTATTCAGTATTCATTATTACTTCGTTGTTATATCTGTTCATTGGGCTTTTTAAGCTCAGCCGCGTTTTCTTTCTTACGCGGCAGGTTTTAGTGGGAAGCTGGGATATGAGTGAAGAGTGCATAAGATATTAGTGGACTTCACCTTGATAGCTATATTCTGGATTAGAGATGACTAGAAGAAATTTATATTTCAGACTTAACATTTCATTGTTATTCTCTTTTGTAACCTTGTATTTCAGATTATTTTCCTTTGTAACCTTTGGAATTCTTTTGTATTACTTATGTTGTATGTCTGTATATGCTTTGATATGTCACCGTAATGTAGCACTTCTATCCTTTTCGGGTTGGGGTGTTACAGTAAGAGTTGTGTTGTATATGAGGAAACGGTAATCTCGGAATATCGAAAAAATAGTCATAGTTTTAACAATATGCCATAAAAGTGAGTCAAGTTGGATATAAGTGTGATCTTGGGTCAGGGTTTTGCAAATTTTTTATTTAAAATGGTGCTTCTCAGTGAACCCAATCTAACTCGATGATTTTTTTACTTAGTTTACGTGTTTTGAGCCTTTACCTTAGCCGGAGGCACATGTCCTGATGTCATCCCAACCATATGTATCATCATATATCTATATGGGTCATGCCACTTCAAAATTCAAATAGACCATATTGTAAGATGTTAGGTTAATTAAGGCCAAAGCCTAATTAAAGGGCTTAGGATCCATTAGGGTTAGGATTATATTAGCTTATTCTCTAAGTCATGTTCTATTATAAATAGACATGAAATTTCATTATGTGATCGGACAAAACACACACTTGACACTTGTTTTAAACATATGATCTATTGTCTAACACATGTGTCATGCTTTACTCAATCTTTTGTCACAATGGCACACATTTTCTTATTCATGTTTGAGTCTTCCCTTTTTGTTACTTGAGCATGTGACCTGTCCATGCTCATTGTTACAATTGTACTGAAATGATGATTTCATTATTTAAGATTCTTTTATTGTATAATCGTTTATTTGTAGCTTTAAGAATGAATCTTCACATTCTATTTGCCTACAAGATTCTTCATTAAACTGAGTACATTCAGAGCACTTTCTACCATGTAATTTCATTTTATATCTAGAAAATTCAACATAAGCGTACATATCGAATGTCGGTATGTGCACACGGACACAACAGTACCCTTGAATTAGAAACAGTGCCAAAGAGAGTTTGAACCCAAGACCTCCAGAATATGGACAAATTGGCCCGGGCTGCAAGTTCCACATCTGACTATTACTTGGACATATTATGTGCAAAAGAGATTTATAGTCTGCAAAAAAACGATACAAATATGTTATCACGAGTTCTTAATCTTTCCATCCTTTTTGAGTTGTTGTCTTGGAGATTTTCCTTTTCTGTTGGCACTGGGAAGAGTGCGATGGAATTGCTGGTGTAGCGATCTTGGTTCCCTTGTTTTCATACTAAAACCCCTTATGCAAACATATCCTGCAGAATATGTAATTGTTGTTACCAGAATATGAAAACTAGATATAATATAAATACGTTTCTAATATCTTTCTTAGAATCATTACCTTCCCAAAAGCAGTCTCGCACTTCCTGAGTTGACAAACCTGTGTTATATGAGTTGTTGTTTCATTAGCATATATACTTATTTGGTAAACTATGCAATACAGCAGTACTTTTTGTACCTTGAAATATGGTTGATATAGAGGTTCCACAGTACAGAGTCTTTACATCCAGATCTGATAATAACTTCCTGGGTATAACAAGTGGTTTTTCACTAGTATCATCATCAGCAAATACCTGCATCAACCGTACAGACGTAATATTATACTACGTACCATATACTCGTGGCTAAAAACCTAAAACTATGCTATAGGAAAAGGAAGATACCTCGTTTATCTGGAAGTAAGTTCCATCCAGCGGAAATGATCCTCTAGTGGCTGTTCTACATGGAACCTGTTTGTACGCAACAGTTAGAAATTGCCATATGGGCGAGTCGGGTGAGTTGGGTCAAAACGGGTCATTTTCATTACGTGTCAAAACAGTCCATTTTTAGAAGAATCTTATATGTAGTTAATGAGTTGGCTATATATAGTTAACAGTGTTTTTTTGTTTTACCCTTTTGAGATAAAACGCAAACCCAAAACAAGCCATTCAGTACAAACGGGTCAAAATTGCCATCAGCATAGTTTATCTCACCAAAAATGTTCCAAGTATAGTATCTTCATCTCGTGGATCATCCTTGCATGGCTCACTTGAGCTGCATTTCTCTGTTATCATTAACGAATGACCTCGAGTTTCTCCTAACATAAGAATACACAAAATGATATTAATCTTACAATCTCACCTTTTCCGTTCAATATGTAAACTTCTGTGTTTTAGATATTTAAGTCTCTTCTAGGTTTGTACATGGTATAACGCAAAAATTTTAATCTCTGAATCTGTACAAAAAAATTTATACCTGGTGGCCATGTAGCAAGCAGGTAATGATGTTTATCATCTCTGTCTCTTTTGTCCAACTGCAACAAAAACCACCTTAGTATAGTAAAATATATGTTTATGGACATTTATATAAAATGTAACTAAACGGAAAAAGCTACTGACCCCTTGCACCAGAGGATGCCAATCCGGGAGCTCATAGCTGCATATTTCCAATATTCACCACTTGTTATAATCAAATAAAGAAAAATAATTAAGGTATGAGAATAAAACTAAATACTTACACTTGGTGTTCCGTCCTCAATTGACCTGCACTTCTTACTTTACGACGGTGACGAGATGGGTTTTTTGCTGATACGGTCACTATGGCTTTGGACACGGCATTCTTTTTCAATGGCAAATTGTTCTCACTCATGTGATTCCATACACCTGTAAGAAGCTCTTCGGTCTCAATCACCGCAGGATGTACCTTAGGAACGCAAAGATCTTCAATATCTTCAATGATCAAAGTAGGCTTCATTGGTTCTTCGGTTCTACCAGGAGTAACTGGAGCAAGTCCATTCTCGACTGCCGGGCTGCTGAAACTGCATCATCATCATCATCATTCAGTAGACAAATAACATTACTCATCATCATTCAGTTATTAATATAAGATTATCTATGCATGTTAACAATATTAGAATACACAATAACAAATTTGGACAGCAAACCTTAATAATTCACTTTTATGATGTTCGCAGTCTTTCTTCAGTGGACAAGAATTGCAATTTGGATTTCCTTTCGTGCAAAATACCTACAAAAAGTTGAAGTAAATTATACTTGACTAAGATAGGCATATAATTTATCATGTGTGTTTTTTTCAATGATGTTCACAAATATAACTACTAAATACTTGTACTTTTCCAAAAGTGATCATCTGGTAATGGAGCTCATATCTGCATTGAATTTTCATTACATATCAGTTTGCTTTGTGTAAAATATCTTGTACTAGAGTAAGTTAACTTGTGATGGAAATAGGAAATTACAATGAACCGGCATCAAGAGCAGAAATCCTAGGTGATAGATACTCGTAAACACGTTCAATCGGAGGGTACCTAAATGAAGCATTCAGCACAAGGTTAATCAAACTTGTCATAGCAAATACTTAATGCAATTTGTTTAACTACAATGTTCAAACTCACTCTTTCAGCTGATGCAGAAGAAATCCATCAGGAAGCTTTCCAATCTGAACCCATCCCAGACGCACCATTATCCGGCTCACATGCGTGTCAACCTTGTAGAAAGATTTAAATATTGATCAAAAATTTTATGTGGAGAATTGCTATTTATAACAAATAAGAAGATGTATTACAGGGAATGCTTCTTGGCGTAGAGTTAACAATCGAAGACATTCCGTGCTTTTTATGCCCAATCCAAAAACCGCCATAAAGTATTCCCTGCATATATGATTAACTTATTTACGAAAACAAATCATGCGTGAAAATGTAACAAATTTGAAGAATCTTACCTTGCTTTTTCAGGTTCGGCGTTTCTTAACCACTCGATATCATAAAGTCCAGATTTTGTATAATCCATCTTATCAAGGAATGTCTGCACAGATTTATAAATATCTGTTTTTTATATCCATTTTATCATGTTTATGCATATTAGGAAATATATACTTTTCAACTTTCACAAAAGGGCAAAGAAAAACTACCTGGATTCGTTTTGCAAGTCTATTATGCTGGCCTCTGGCTTGGATGGCATGAGAGATATCGTCAACATGTGCACATCTTATCGCATTCCAGTCTAGAGCATGTTCAGTGCGACTGTCGTTTTTGGGATCTTTGATAGTACTTTTGTTGGGATACTTGGCAGCCAGAGACATGAAGATGGAACTAAGCAACATTGTGCCATATTATCATGATGTGAAGAAATATTAGGCATCACTAAATTATACACATAATAAGCCAAAACTCACCTCGACATTTTATCTGATGTGTTTTGTGCTAAGAACACGCCGACAACCGAATCAACAACAGAGCCTTTCCACCCCATGAAAGGTCTATTTCCTGTTAATTACATTGTGAAATCTATTTAGTTAATCTTATAATAGTAATTAACAGTCAGTTGACTTTTATACTAATAGTATAGCAAATTCATGGATACTTGTATCGCTTAAAAAGTTTAAAAACTCAAAATATCCATACAATTAGGACGGTAACGCTAGATAATAATCATTAATTCACTTGCATACATATCGAACTCGTTTATCATCACATAATTTACCTTGAACAAGGCTTATGGATCTGATGAAAGACAATGCTCTTTCTCGAAATAACACCTGCTCGCTCTTCATCCATTCTCGTTCCTCTTTCTCAATGCATTGCAAACCTTTATATGTATATATAACATGTATTATAATTACTGTTTTCTTAAATCTAACATACAAATTATAAATAACATGAAGGATACAAGATATAATTTCTTTATAATATTACATTTGATACTTTTGAGTTTGGTATAGACTTTAAGCACATTCATGTTCATGATATGATTATATGTTTAAAAAGAAATAGCCATGTTCAGCTTGGTAAGACCTCCAAAATTAAATGCCACTTCATATAGTGCTCTAGTAACATACTATTGTTGGCCACATTTAGTAACAATACACTTTTTGGGTCATTCAGGTAAAAAATACTTACATATAAACTTAAATTTTATATTAATAGGTAACTAATTATGCAATCCTTTGAGAAGCTATTAACCCGTTAAACCCTAAACCCTAAACCCTATTTACTAAACGTGCATGTGGGATATATCGGATATAGTAAGTTGTATGTTAGAAACATTGTAAGCAATACGATAAATATTATATTCAAATCATAAACGGATCGATCGACAGGACTAACCTATTTACTAAACGTGTTAAGGTTAAGGCTGAACATCTCGACACGATTAACTAAACATATCAGGTTTGGGTTGAAATATTTGAACCCGCCAACCCAAACCCGCCAACCCGGACACGACCCAAATTACCACCCCTACTAAAATCCACTTAATACCATATTCAAGATTAAAATTTTAAAATTACCAAATGACCCAAACAACATCAACATGTTTTGTTTGAAAAAGTACTTTACCCAAAGTGTTTATAAACTAGAAAGTACATACATGATACATGACTAACAAATAACCATATATAAAACTGAAAACTAAATAGTACTTTTTTGTGGACCAGGTTCCTTGTGCATGCATTTTCTAAATGTTCGACCAAGGCGAAAACCACTCCTTGTGTAAACAACAACCCCTTTTCCTTCAGAATCGGTCGAAGAGGACCCGAAATCCAAAGCTCTACGGCACGACACCTTCTTTTTCTTCGACCGCAAGGAATCTTGCTTCGGAGGAGTAAATGGCGAATCCATCATCACTTTTGGCTTAAATGTATGCTTCTTCTTTTTATCTGATAATACTTTTTTACTTCTTTTTGTGCTTGGTGGTTCAACTAGTTTATGTTTTTTGGATATCGGCATCCTTGGGCGTAAATCATAACGTTTTTCTTCTGCATTAATGCACACATGCAAGTAACATAAGATTTACATGGTTAATAAACAAGAGCATATACTTAGATTTATTTGCATAAAGAAACAGCAATCACACATACCATTGATTGAATATAATGTGAAATCAATGCAAATGGAGGCATGTTTACGTTTGTTCTTTCCTACTTTGTTCTCCATATTTATTGCTCTTCACTACACACACTAAAATAAAGAAGTGAAAATTTTGTTAGGGTGAAAAGATTAGTGTATGTTGGGGATAGTGGGTTGGTAATAATGTGTTCAAAGAAATTAAGTCAGTAATAATGGCTTAACTGCAAAATGTCATCTCAACAATTTTTGGCGCCACCATTTTCTCAATATTTATTGGTACTACCAAACTTTGTAGTGGATTAATAAATACCGTAATGATTTGGCTAAAATACGTAGCTAAGTGCTATGGCATGGTTGGCTATTGAGAGTACTCGAGGGGTATTTTGATTTACAATGCTTTTTATATTATTGTTGTGATACTTAAGAGGCATACGATGTGTATATGGGAATGACTATGGATATGAATATAGGAATGGGTTTGTAACCCCATCATAATCAGTGGCGGAACTTGAAGATTTTTTATGGGAGGGCCGAAATTCCGAAACACACGTCCTTATATATTAGTAATCCAAAAAGTTACACGTAAAAGAAAGGTGATAACTAATCCATAGGACCCAAAAAAATACAACCGTTCAACATTAAAAATTGCAAATAATCAAACCTATATATAAGGATCACTTGAACTTCAAAAGGTTGGTAGTAGGCATCAAGGTAAAAAGAGCAATGAACCCTCACCGTCGTTTGAATATGTTGATATTCAGTGGTTTATAAACTGTTGACTTTTTGTTTCCTTATATATTTTGGGAAGGCCATTGACCAAACTTTCATAAATTACCTCTAAATAATACACTATTTACAGTATAAACCTGGACTTTGGGGGGGCCGGGACCCTCCCTTGCCTCCACTATGGTCTGCCCTTGATCATAATAGGTGGGGTATACAAAATGGCTATTTTTGTGAGTTTTATACTTATTTTCAAAAATCAAACCCATAAACCAAACAACTATGTTGAGAATGAAAGCATTCATTCATTTCCATAACTTCAAATCAAACGGCCCCTTAAAGACCAGACGGTATTAGAGGCTTGAAGATCGAGTCTTTAAGCAATGAAGAGCATCTTCATTGTTACGGACCCCTCAAGCCACGTTTCTTCAAGAAAAAAGGAGAGGACTCGGTCGACTGCAAGATCGAGTCGTGGGAGAGTTTTGTGTGGCCCAAGTGAGTTGTGTGAGTTGTTATTTTTTGTGTAGGGTATATTTGTGTATAAGTGTGGTATATTTGAGTAGTGAAGTTGGTTGTCTTATTACACTAAGTTGGTAGTGAAGTTGGTTGTAGATAGAGAAAGTTGAGGTAGCACTGATATGGCGGTGGTGTATACGGTCTTAGGGGCTCCTTATTACACTTAGGGTCGGGTACGTGTAGTAAGGTAGTGGACGACGCGTCGAACCCCCCAAAGACGCCTTCTAGCTAAAAGGTCACTTCATCGCCCATACGTCTTGGATCCGTTTTGAGCATAAATCGGCCGTCTGAATGACCGACTTCTTTTCCATTATTTTTGGGTGTGTATGAGTACATTGTGGGGTATGTTTCTATTTAAGTGGAGTATGTTTTGGTGGTGATATTGGTTGTCATATTACACTATGTTGGTGGTGTTGAAAAGCTGATGTGGCGTTGAGTTGGCAGTGATGATCGTGGCTACCATTAAACCCAGTCTAAAGTATTGGTTGTAACTTGTGTCGGGTTCGCGTCAACAATTATAGTAACTGAGACTCGAACACAATTTGTTTAAGTGATCACGTCGAGTGTGTCGATGATACCTTGTTTAATTTTACATAGCTCCAACATGCATCTAAACATTTTATATAAATGGATTGACGGGTTGATGTATTTGGCATGTTAAAAAAACACCAATAAATACCATGGGTGTTAAGGCATTTGACCTCTACACAAGAAGTAAAGGTTCAATCCTCATAATCCGCATATTTGAGGGTGACCAGACAAGTGCTACGGTTGATGGAAGTTTGCATTCGATGAGGAGCAATGAAAAAGTTTTGGAGCACAAGTTTCATCCTGATTTAAAAATGATGTTGCTGGCACGACTCTCAAAGACATTGACTTGGTCAATTCATTATTTTGTTTTACATTTCTTCATTTTATCAAGTTTTCCTTTTCTTAAAACATGCATTTTTTCCTATTTGAAATTATGGCCATTTTTATGTGGCCATCTTCAGCATTTCTAAAACAACGTCAATGATAATAATGGATATCAATGACTGTGGGGAAACTTATGATTCAAAGTATAAAGAAGCATGTGATGTTCTTGTAAGTATGGGTTTATGTTTTGTTGTTTTTACATTAAATCACATGTGATTTTTATCCAAATCACATGTGATTGTTATCCAGATTACTTTCATTTATGCATGTTTCATTTTTAGTTTTTGTAGAAAACGTTGTTTGCTCATCACCTAAAGCTATATGATCACAAAATAGATATTAGTGTCAGTAAAGTGAAGCCAAGCACCCCAAAGCTGAAGTGGAGGACCAAGGAAATCAACGAAATTGTGGTATTTTCGCTATGCTTCATATGGAAACTTTTATTAGTAAAGCTTCTACAAAATAGGCTTGTTGCTCAGTCAAAGTTGCAGTTTAACATGTTAAAGCGGTTGAAATTCAAGTATGCCACAAAAATTCTGTTGCATGAGTTGAATGTGCATTCGGAAATGATGCTTGAATTAGCTAAGGCATTTGATAAAGCTGATGTTGATACAAAGATTTCCATGATTGTTGAAGCACTTCAGAAGAATGATCAACATGGACACAATTAACTATCCAAGGTAGAAGCATATTTTTTGTGAAGTTGTTTAAAACATGTTCATGATAGAACAATAGTTTTGTGATGTACGTTTGTTTAAAATATGTTCATAGTAGAACAACCGTTAACAAGTACTTTATCTTTTGTGTTTTATGAATTCAACCTATCTGTGTTAAACTAGCTGTTATCAAGTATCTTTACTTTCTTAGATATGTGTCTTTTATGATAATTGTTAAATATTTACTTAGAAATGTAAAACACAATTATGAATTTATGACATGTGATTGATTTGATACACCAACACATATGATTTAGATGGAACACGTGTGATTTAGTACTAAATCACATGTGATTTAGTACCCCGATTGATGGTATTGAATTTATAATTCAAAGAGAATAAAAGTAACAAACATGACAGGATTATGTATAAATTATGTATTCAAGTAAAAAAGTATTCCATATATTCAAGGAACTAACAAAAACTTTGCAAGAATTCTAAAGAATTCATTATATTCAAGTAAACGATATTTCCAAAACTTCAAAATATTCAAGCATCAACTAGTTTTGCTTTTCTCTTTGCCTTTGGATTCAACGGACAAGTTATTTTGGTATGCACAAACCTTCATTGGTTTCGCTTTAACTTGAAGTGCTTTTTCTCTTTCACTTTTTCTACGTTTGCCTTTCAAAGTCCCTTTTGTTTCTAGCCTTTGATAGATTTCTAACTACAATTCTGGAATTGCAAAAATACCACCAATTACCTCTCCTGTTTCTTGTGAAGGAGATTTGGCACAAAAGCCTTCGCTTCTTCCTTAATTCATTTCAACTTTTTTACGAAAGCACCCAAAGTTACTTCATCTTTAGTAAACATGAATAAATAATCATCTACCACAAAATTTGCCTCGTTTGTAAGTCTTTCAATTGTTTCATTTTTCCCCATATCTATTTCTTTTTCTTCTCAATTCTGGTGGTATTATATCCCTTTTCTAGCGGCTCATTTTTTTTAAATGACGTAAATATCACGATTCTTGAAGACACAAAATATGTATCGGCATAGAAAACTGTATCGAACATAATTTCTAAAAGAACATCCCAACACCCCATCCTTTAGTACGCAGTACCTTTTCACAGCACAAGAAATAAATAATTAGATTTTAGAATCACATCTAGTCTGAGTTGAATAAGTGACTTATAAATATATCACATGTGATTCTATACATGGAATACATGTGATTTATATATGAATCACATGCGATTGTTATATAAATCACATGTGATTTATAGATGTTACATTAGTAAATCATATGTGATTGCATATTAAAATCACATGTGATTGCTTATAATAATCACATGTGTTTTGGTATCATATGATTCATATCACATGCGATTTACTAATGTATCTAAGAAATACTTTAAATCACATGTAATTTTGTGATAAAATACAAAACAATATTAAAAAAACACTTGCTTGTTACTCCTGAAGGTTGCATCAAAAAATACTATGTCTCTAAACTCTTTATAGTTGCATTTGACAACTTTATTAGCCCAAAACATTGTAACCAACTCACTGTTTACTGATATGTAAAGTTCGGCACATACAACTTTCTGTTTTTCATTTTGTTTATTAAAATTTGTGGGTCACTTTTTCGGGTAACCATGGTTTTCGATCTTTCGACTGACTAATACATGCATGAGGTTTGAACTCACCACCACACAGTCATTTGTGGGTCACTTTCCCCTATGAAGAAATTAATATCCCTATGATGATTCTTAAAATCATTAGACGTCCCATGAACATATCCATACCCACCTTTCATACTGTTGTAGAAGTTGTGAGCCCATGTTGCACCAATTTTTAATGTCCCCGCTTTGACAATGAACATTTTTTCAGCTTGAGTCATCTTTCATTGTTTCTTTGTAAAATGTTTGTACTAGTTTGGGATCAACAAATGGTTGTGTTTAAAAATAAACTTAAGTAACTTATATTTTCCAGAAACATTATCCTAACATGATACGAGCTTTACAACTTGTTATATGCTGAATTGTATTTCTTATTTGTTTGTCACTGTTTTGAGGATCTGGAGTGTCGAAATTAATACCTTTCGTAACTTCTTCTTTGTTACACACGATGTATTTGTGTTTTACCATTCAATAGTTTGTTAATCTTTGTGCCAATTTTTAACTTCAAAACCTCCCATTTCAGTGTAAGTCCTATACATCTTTAGCTTCCTTTACCGTATCATAGAATGATCTCTCAACTGGCATGCAAATTCCTTTTATATGAGGCTCCCAATATATCGATATATTAGGTATCTTAATATGTTCAAATAAAGTTAGTCTCGGTGATCTCATAGAATCTGTATATCAATGTTACATTAATATTTATTGTTTTTTATGTAAAACCACATGTAATGTGATGCTGAATCATAAATAAGATACAACCAAATTTTTTCATAACAAAATAGAATCACCTTCGATTTAGTATTTTAGAATCAAAATACAATCACATGTGATTCAGTTTATATCAACAAGGAGTAAATTACATGTGATTTACAATTTTTCATAACAAAACACAAGAAAAACAAAATCACATGTTTACTCATTTCTAGATAAAAATATTATCACATTTGATTCAGTTTATAACAACAAAGAGTAAATCACGCGTGATTTTCTTTTTTCATAACAAAACACAACTAAAACAAAACCACGCGTGATTTATTCCTTTCTAGATTGATGCGCGTGGATTGCAACACGCACTACGTTTTACCTCTCGAGGGATCTCGAGAAGCTTGCAATCCCCACCAGGCAGTGTACCTGACCGATGTAGTATAGTGTAGTGGCAAGTACCGGGGGATTGATCGTTCTCTCGCAGGGAATAGTGTTCGTTAGGCTAAAGGCTACTCTAATCTAAGTCTAAGGGTGGAGGAAGACTCTTTTTGTATT
>LBNU01014062.1:0-19078 GCA_014162995.1 Artemisia annua | reverse complement strand
GCCAAGATCCAGTTCTCATCATTTCACTCCTCCATCTTGAAAGTCCACATTAGGGGTTAATTATATTTCTATCATGTAAGACTCTTAGCGCTCAGATTTAGTTGGATTTCACGTTCCCATAATGGGGCAAACGGAATAGTAGGCAGGTGAAAATTACGAACAAATACACAACAGAAAAAGATAGACTAAAGACAATCCGGAAAAATTAAAATAAAATTCTCACTAGAAAGGAGTCTAGTGGAGTAGACCTAATTAAAATAAATTAACTAAAACAATAACTCATTGCCCCGGGCAGCGGGCGCCAAAAACTTTGATGCGCGTGGATTGCAACACGCACTACGTTTTACCTCTCGGGGAGGGATCTCGAGAAGCTTGCAATTCCCCACCAGGCAGTGTACCTAACCATGTAGTTATAGTGCTTTAGTGGCACAGTACGGGCGGGGATTTGTCGTCTCTCGCAGGGAATGGTGTTCTTAGGCTAAATGCTACTCTAATCTAGGTCTAAGGTGTGGAGGAAGATTCTTTTGTATTTTTATATTTTTATGAAAGCCAGGTAAAATCTTCTGCGTTTTTGGAGGAGAGGGGCGGAATTAGTTGCTAGTCAACTAACCCAAGTTAATTCTACTTTGTATACTACTTATGGATTTTTGCTATTTTTTGGTTTTGAAAAATCAGTTGTGGAGAGCTTAGGTGTTTACTTAGATTTCATTACTCCCTAACTATTCTTTTACCATGGTAATATAGTATGTTGAGTTTGCCGTGGCCTTCCCCGTGCGAGACGGGTGTTATTCCTAAAAGTCGTAGGGATTGCGTTCAATTCCCTAACTCTATAGTTCCTCCTCACTCTATGACGATACGTCAAGCATCCTATCATGAGCTCACCGGATAGGCAACCTATGCATGAAATACTACCTTCAAAATTCGGATTAAGCCCGGCACATTTACGATTACGGTTTCTTGAGACGTTCAAGCTTGTTACGTGATAGGAGGTTAGCCAGTTTTCTCAAGGGTCTAACGTAGATGAAACATTCACCCAAACACAATCACAACATAACATCACATGATAATCAAATAGTTAGGTTTCATTAGATCTAAGCAAACACAAAGTAAATTAGCCTAGCATGTTTGGAAAGAAAGACAAGCCAACAAGTAATATATCACACAACACATAGACATATTCGTATGAATAAAGACTTATCTTGGATTAAACATGCAAGTTAGAGGGTTAGGGATACCCTCTAAGGTCTGTAATACACGTACTAGGTTTACCCTAAAGTTCTTCCACTTCCAAACTTCCGTTTTTAAAATAAGGAAAACGTTCCTATATATATTAGAAAACGCGGGGGTTACGGGCGTCAGGTCCAATAGGTGACGTCGGTCAGCCTTCGGGCGATTAGGCGTTTCCCTGACGGCCTTGGGATTGACGTGGGTCATAATGGCCTGGTTCCAGATCTGACGGGCCTTGGTTGACGGACGTCACCAATTTACACTACGAACTTCTGGATGGTCACGGAGGTTCTTTTTTCCACTTCTGGACTTCACTTGTTGCCCTGACGGGCGTCACTTAGGTAGAGTTGTGACGGCGTCACCTTCAGGTAATCTTCAAGTCTTTTTGATTTTTGTTGTTTTCCGCACTTTTTCACTCCGAAACGCCCGAAAATGCTCTTTTGTTGATTTTCCCCTTCAAAAGTACCTTAAAATTGAGAAAGAAACGACTTTGGCGTGAAACTCCAAACAAAAACATACGAATTAGGGACTAAACCGACCCCTAAAAACGTTTAACATTTTTCGTCTCATCAACATGTTAATTAAAAGAAAGCAAAAGATATAATTCAACAAACACATAGACATATTGATTGAATTTGAAGTGAAGACTTATCTCTTAATTAAGCATGAGGGTTCCAAGGGGTTGGGAAACCCTAAAAAGTACAAGGAAATTCGACTTTAGGGTTTTGGCCTAAAAAGTTTCTCCACAAAGTTCCACACTAGATGAATAAATTAGAAAACTATATATAGATTTTACACTCTTGACGGCGTCAGGTGTATAAGGGCTGACGCCGTCAGCTCGCCGCGCCAATAAGTTTCTCGGATGGCCTAGATCCACTTCTGACGCCGCTCACCTTATAAAACCTTCTGTGGCCGATCACTCTTTAACTTATTACTCTGACGGCCTACTTTTTCTAACACCTGGGACGGCGTCAGGTGTTAATTTCCTCTGGGGGGGCCCGTCATTTGAAAATTGGATTTCACTTTTTGGTCAAGGACTTTCTGACGGGCCGTCACCTTGTGACTTTCTGACGCCGTCAGTTAGGTTATAAATCACCATCTTTTGAGACTTTGCCGTTTTCTTCACTTTTATGCTCCAAAAACGTCCGAATATGCATGTTTTCCAGAATTCCTCTCAAAAGTACCTAAAATGACAAAAGGAACGATTTAGGGCAATATTTGATCACATTTATACGAATTAGGGCTTAAATGACCCCCTAAAAGCGTAACACTTTTCGTCTCATCAAACACATTTCTCCAATCAAAATCTTATAAGCTCTTTTATGGCTCTCACATAGTTTAACATAATATTACATTACTTTATAGCATTATCAAATAATAAAGCATGATTTATACCACTAAAGTATGCCATTCATCAATTACTCAAGTATCTCACAAGCAAATAAAACCACATGATATGATAAATCAAAACATATGCTCCGTATCTAAAGTGAATGGCACAATTTGAGTTAACTAAGTCATCATCTTCATATTTAGATATTTTCATTGCTCTTATGCGACATTGTTACACCAAATGATTCTCATACTTATAACTATAATGCATATTTTTTATGACACATTTGTCTTTTTCAAACTAAATTGTTCTCATTTATTGTGTCAGACAACAGGGAATGAAACTCGTTAATTTATACGATCATAAACAATTAAAGTCTTATTGATGCAAAACACAAACACACTTTTTACTGTTAAGTGGTCTTATTTTCACATGTGTGAGATTTAATGTTTGTAGTGTCAACTCAAATAACACCAACATCAATTAGCCCAAAGGTATAGGCAAACCGAATATCGCTTTAATGCATATCAACATAAATACTACAAATTCATGCCCATACAAAATATCGTAAGTTTAATCACATGGTCAAGACAGATTGTAACAATCAACAATGAGCTACGTTGATTGATTTAAAAACCAATTATATCATTTATAGTCCAAGTATTGATCAACGAATAATCAAAACCCGGGTCGTGTCCGTGTGAAGGTGAATGGAATCGTGATATTCGATTCGTGAAATCGTGTTTGTGAAAAAGTGAAAAGAAAAAAATATTTGAATTTTAAAACTAATAATATGAAATTGCAATAAAAAAACAAGTAATTATGCACAAAGTACAAGTGTGATAAGCACAAATGTTAAAAACCGTAAACGTTAACTAATTAAAACGTCTATGTAACAAAATAAAAAGTGAATTTTAAGCTAGACTAAACCTACGGGCTCAAATGAAAATTTAAAACTTTAAAATGATAAAAGAAAATTTTAGGAAAAAGAAAAATATTATTTTGACTTTTTATTTATTTATTATGAATTAAAAACTATTTTTGTATTTTTATTTAATAAAAGAAAACTAAACTAATTATGAAATGAAAAATTTATTCTGCACAATTATTTTCTAAAAATCTTATTAAACTGAAAGTGAAAATTAAAAATAAAATCAGAAAATATTTTTGTCTTTTTGTTATTTAATTTGTATTTAAAAATGATTTAATATTCTAAAATCTATTAAAAATGAAAAGAAATAGTAAAGCAAATCAAATAAATCTCAAATTTTTACAGAAAATCTAAAATAATATTCTAAGGCTACTGTAGAAAAATACTTTTTCAAAAATAAGCACTGAAGTGCTTATTGGCTTAAAAACTGCTTATTCAAGTGCTTATTATTAAGCACTTGAAACAAAACTTTATGAAATTATATCAGAAGGTGCAATGTACTAAGATAAGTTCAAAAACACTCAACTCAGACCAAAGGTTACACAGAATCACTCAAATGATGTAACTGGCAGCCTATTAAGCACTTATGGATAAGCAAATCCAACTCAGCATAAGCACAATACTCAAGGGTCATTCAAAACACTAAAACATACTAAATGAAGCTCAAATATGACAAACAAAACCATTATACAAGCTAATAGAACAAATCAGGCCTTTATGTGAAATTCAGCAAAACAAGCACTTACACCTAACTAGAAGATACAAATAAGCAGTGCAATTAAGCTCTAATATGTAAACTAGTGGGGGCAAAAGTGAAAACACCAAGCTGAGAACTCAAAATTATGAAAAGGCCTATCACAATCTGTCAATTACTGTCCTAATTGTACCTAAGTTCAGCAGCCTGAAGAGATCTCTAAACTGCAACAGTTGATTATACTAATGTACTATCTATTTGACTAAATCCAATTTTAAAGTCCTAATTCTCTTACTAGTTGTAAGTGGAACATGTTTAAGCACTACAATCACTATCACAAACAAGAAATCTAGCAGATGAGCAAAGCATTTATGAACAGATAACAGTCAAGCAAGCAGATTTTATCCAAATGGCTAATTTTGACTTTTTCTATGAGACCTACTGATTTTATGCACTAGATATCCTAATAATACCTAAAGTGAACTGTCTAAGCTAATTATACCACATAGAAACAGCTAAAACACAGTAAACACTCTTAATCCAAACACTCTTTATACTATGCAATTCACTCAAATATGAGATTAAAGCTAAATAAATCCACACTAACAGTCAATATTACTCAGTGAAGCTTATGTGAGATCCATTGAACATGAAATGCAAATAACAAACACCTCAACCAACAAATTGCAGATTCAACAACTCTTATCAAAATAAGCAGGTACACTACAGTTATAAGATACAAGCTAAAATTCAATCAAATATACTCATACACTGATCCATAATACTGAATTAAGATCAAATCATCAACTAATAACAGCAATGAACTTCAACAGGTCAATTTCACAGATTCTCAACTATGCAGAATGAACAGTAAGCTGCCGTTTCAAAATTCAACAAACAGTCACAATCTGAAACAATACTAGATCATATAATAGCATACAACTAACACTAAATAAGCTGCAAATGACTAAACCAAACAAACTATAGCAAGCAGATCTATTCTATGAATATTGAGTGGAAATCTAAAAACAGAGATTAACTCACAAATTTATTCTCGCTTAGCATAAATTGAGGGAGTTCACTGAGCTTGCCTGTCTTTAAACAGGCTAGAGGCTTCCATTTCTCCTCCTGGACCATCACTCCAAACCAATAATCACCATGGATCATGAATCAGTTGACTGCTGTTGACTTTTTGTGAATTTTGAGGTAAATGAAACAAAACAAACTCACATAAGCTAGAAAGCTTTATGAGCTTGTGAAACTAAGTAAAAAGCTTAATGATAAGCTGAGATTTGAGATATAAACAACATTTTTATATTTTTTATAATTTTTCTTATTTTTATTTTTATTTTTAGATGATTTATGAAAAGAGTAGACAAAGTAACTGAGATAAGCTTCTGAAAAGCTTGTTTATCAGTAACAAAGCTTATACCACCGAATTTATCAAAAGCTAATAAGAGTAAACAAACTTTTAATGCAAACTGAAATGAAAATTTATTGAATTCACTGAATCATTACAGAGATGAAATTACAAGTTTAAAAGAAATTTGGCAGAGTAACGTTATCTAAAATCTACTCTCTAAATGAAGAAGCTTAAGCTGCTATTTATATCCGAATGGGTGAGGAGCTGAGGAGCCTTGGATACCATCTCAGGAAGAGTCTAGAATGAGAATATGCTCTGAATATCCTTTTGAGATCCCTTGTGACACCATCCAACCAATCAAAAGCCTGGAATCCTTCAAATGAAGCGTCCCATCCAATCTTTGCTGCCACGTTAGTCCCTTATGCGTATGCTTGAGCCTGACACCCTCTGACAGGCCTGACACATCACTGACCTTCTAGAACCCATTTGATTTTACTTAATTACCCTTAATTGATGTAATTTGGCCGGGTACAGTAATTAGGGTTCATATTGGTTGGGTAACTGGGTAAAAGAGGTATTTGGGGGGCGGGAATTATAAAAGGAGTAGTATTTTAATAACTTTTGACTATTTGACCGTGGGGTGATGTTGGGCTCGGGTTTTGGTTAAAAGAAATGGGCTTGGGTTTGTGGGTTTATATAATGGAGATTTAGAATTTAATGGGTTGATGTTATAAATCAAATTGGACCCTTTTATTTGGACTAGGCTCTTGTGAATTTCAGCTTTTGGTAATAAAAATACCATTTGTGAAATTTGATAAAAGTTCAAGGGATGAATCTGCCAACTCTTCCAAAGTACTTCAAGGGACTTGTTATGCCATTCTTGAATAGTAAAGGGGCTAGTGTTGACTTTTCTTCAACTATAGTAATGAGGGACCAAATGTGTCAACTTTGAAAGTGCAGGGGCCATTATTGCCAATTCTTCAAATTACACTTCAAGGTCAATCTTGTATTTCCTTCAAACTCTAAGGACTCCTTTGAACTTTTCTGAGCACAACTTTAACTTTTGGATGCCAAGCTTTGACTTTCTGACTCGTTCCACTCTCGTGCTCGTTTTTGCTGGTTTTTGCTTGATTTTTGTCCTTTTGTGAAATATCCGACCCTGCACAATCAAAAACATAAAATCACACATTCTTTGGCATTTGTTAGCGTAATTAGTCTTTTTGGGTCGGTTTTTGGGCATGAAAAGGTATGTGAATTCACACATACCAAAATCCCCCAGACTAAGGTATTGTCGTGTCCTCACGCAATGTAATCAAATCACGCTTTTGAGATAAATAATTTCAAAACCTCTTTTTACTAACTTTGAAAAGTATCAAGAATGTTCAAAAGAGATTTCAAAATCATTTATTCCCTAAAACGCCCCGTTTACCCATTTTATTCCATATACTAACTTTACACTATTATTATTATTTTTTTTTTTTAATATTTTTCCAACTTTATTAATGTGACGGTATGATGACTTTCATTATTTTGCAATAACGTTTAGGGTCATAGAGTAGAAACACAATTCAAAGAATAGTAACCATGCGGATAAAATTCGTCATCCTTGAATTTTCACAAGTCCCCAACTAAGCTTATGAACGAGATCACCGTTTATTTACAAGTTAGATGTCAATATGTGACAACCCGCAATTTTCATGTCAATAATTATTACTAAATTCATTACTTTGAAATTACAAGAATATATTTTTCGCGTAACTTTCTAGTTAAATCGCGTAAGCAATAAATACCCTCTTGTGCACTATGACTCCAGACCAAATTTTAGTCTGCATATTTTTAGTACATTGACACTACTACAATGCTCAATTCATTACTAATACAAAGTTTATCTCATCATAATTACAATTACATATTTATTTATTTAATTTAAGTAAATAAATAAAGGTTTTTCATAATTTATATGCATGAATAATATACCCAATACCTTCACCAACTTTAACCAACACCTCGTATACCATATATATACATTTAAAATAACTCATTTCCATCTCTTTATACCCTAAAAATCAGCCCTTAATATTATTCTTACAAAAACTACACAAAACAATTTATAATTTATCAATATAAATGAATTTGACACAAGATCTTTTTAAATCTAGATAATGTCAAACCAAATCGAACTTTTTTGATTTTCCATCAACGTCCCACGCCACCCATATCTCTGCTCCCATTCTTTCATAAAATTTTCATGTACTTTTACTCCATCTAGGCTCTAGCTAGCTATCACATTATTCAAAGACCATGCCTAGTTCTTCATAAAAAAAAATAAGACTTTGTGTGCACTTCATTTCCTTCTCACAACAAAACTGTTGACCCACGACAGCAAGCAATCCCCCACACTTCCCATGCTAATTTTTTTTATAAGTTAGTCACATAGTGTATTATTTTATCACTAAAGCCGTACCTATACATATTATATAAAGTAAACTAGTACTTCACTTCCATTTTATCACCAAAACAAAAACATACTCTTCTTGCCTCTCTTCCTTGTTCGAACAGCAGAAAACAAACCAAGCACCACCTTTTGTGTTTCATGCAAAATCTAACCTATGACCCTCCTTGGTTCATGCTCTTTGCTCGCCAAGGGACAAAACCAGAAGACACACATCAGGCACTTGTCAACTATATTACTCCTTACCTAATGCTACTATATAAGAGACCAACACACAAACTCCTCCTTTCTTTCTCTACTCGAAACGACAGCAACATCAACCATATCAAGGGTATTTCAAACTTAGTTCAATTATTTTTCAAGATTATTGGTCAAGGGTAAATCAAGGGTGATTTGTTAAGGTGTTCGTTGTGTTCTTGGTTCTCAAAATCATCACCACCTTTGTAAGCATCTTAAAACCTCATTTCATTTACATAATTAATACTTATATATCACACCTTCATGAAATTATATCACCATTATGTGCTTGTGTCTCAAAAACTTCATTTTTTTTCAAATATTAGTGTAAACTATCTGATGTAATGAACACTTTCTATTTTTAGCACTCGAAATTGTACTCGCGTCAAAACTCCCTTTACCACACATTAGTATAATGATTATATGTGCAATATATTCAAAAACTAGAGTTCGCGGAAGTGTACCATGTTCAAAAACTTTATTTTTTTGAAAATGGCACAAACACCTGATGTAGGTCGCGGATTGAATTTCTGGCTCTCAAAGAAACTTATGCTACATTTATCATTACCACACTTAAATATAATGATAATATAGTAACATATCCGAAATATAGGACGAACGGAAGAGAAATCGTGTTTTTACTATAGTCGGAAAATTTATGATTTTATGTTAAAACTTAGCCAAGTGACCACTATTCGAGCCATTTTACGAGCACCCTATACTTATTATATCGGACAGTGGTAGTTATGAAAAATATAGAGGACTCGGCCCTCTAAATTCGGCAACTTGAATCGATTAAACCGAGCTCTAACGAATAAGTTACGATACTATAAAGATCGGGTGAAATCTAAACTAGTGCAGAAAACCTGAACCATTTACCAAGTCTGTGAAACTGTCTTTGCAAGGGACCAATTCTTTTGAACCATTTGGACTTTTGAACTATTTGGGTCTTAGGAGTTATTTGAACCTTTTGAACCTATATTGAGTTAGAGTCTGAAACTGGTTGAGTTTTACAAATTGGCTTTAGGTCCTATGACTTTATTTGAATAGTTGGGTCAAGCCTTATCAAACTGTGCATACTAAATGTAATGCTAATTCTTCTAATAGTGTTATCCAATCCATGTTTAAAATTTTTTCCCGTTTTTAAAATGCAAACCTTTTAAGGTCGCAATATTTGCATACTATAAATTCTAACGCATTGAGCAGATAACTTTACTGAAATATTGTTTTGGTCAAACTTATACATTTATTTATTCAAATAAAAGATAAAAATCATGATCTAGAAGAAATTTTGAAAACCAAACCCCATGCTTATATTATTTTTACTCTAAACATTAGATTTGTGTCTTAACAATCTAGATTATAATTTGATTAAGATCGAGAGATAAGAGATGTCGCACCATCAAATTTGTATAACCTCATAAGGTAAAATTAAGCAACCTTACAAGAAGTAAGATTTGATCAAAGTTTGTGGAACCAGATATCATAAATATATCCATCCAAAATATCACCCTCTTAGAGACCTCTGACATCGGATACAAACACTGAATCCGGGACGGATTTCCTGTTAACCCGGGGAGACTGTGATTATATGACCTGACCCCCACACTCAGATGCCAAGAGATCTTAACGTATCAAATGACCATTGATACACTGTTTTCACTTGTAAACAAGAAAACATCTCTCGACATAATATCTAGTTGATTCATTTATTTCACACCACTAGTACAACAATTTAAATCACCATACATCTTAGTACTAATTAAGTAAGTTTTCACAACCTTTTTATACCATTTTCACGATTCTAGGGTGAAAGGCATGACTCGTGATTCCACCCATATTCTATCAGAACTCTTTGAATCTACTTGAACCTTTTGATACTTGAACTTTTTCCCATATTTTGAACTTCTTTTTTTAATTATATTGAACTTTTGACATGTTAAACTACTTGAATTTTTTTAAGTACTTAAGTCTTTTGAAATATTTAAACCTCTTGTTTATTCATTAAGTATTTTAAGGCCGAATGATCCGTATACACTATGCACTTCTTCAGAAGAAGGTAAGGTCAAAACTTTTCAAAGGCATATATGACGGCTAACATTTCTTTTTCGGTAGTCGTGTAATGAGATTGAGCGTCATTCATTGTTTTACTTGCATAGTGTATCGGCTGAAAATATTTGTTCTTCCGTTGCCCCAAGACCTCCCCGATAGCATAATCGCTAGCATCGCACATAAGCTCAAAAGGCAAGTCCCAATCGGGGGCAACTAAGATAGGAGCCTCCGTTAACTTCTTCTTAAGAATATTAAATGCATCGATGCACTCATTTGAGAAGATAAACGGAGCATCCTTTGAGAAGATGTAGCTTCATTTTACTTACAATTTGTAATGACATTTTAAAGGTGCGTTTGGTTTGAACCAATGGGAATGAAGGAATGACTATAGGAATGATATATATTGTTTGTTTAATGTTTTTTGGAATTTGAAACGGAAATGATTGATGAATATGACACTTACTCCATAGGTACCAAAAGGGTAGGGAATGAATGTTTCATTCTAAAATAAGTGGGCCCACATCAAAAATTATGAGAGAATAATTCAAATATAAGAGTGCGTTTGGTATACTACGATGAATCACAATCGGTATCAGTTTAGGTATAAGGTGGGTCCCTCAACTATGATAGTTTTATACCTTGCCTCTTGGAATCCTATAGAGTATGGAAGATATATATCTTTCAATCCCATATTTGAAAGATATATATCTTAACCAAAAACTTGCATCATATTGATGAGACCAAAAGTGTTACGCTTTTAGGGGGTCATTTAAGCCCTAATTCGTGTAAATGTGATCAAATATTGCCCTAAATCGTTCCTTTTGTCATTTTAGGTACTTTTGAGAAGAATTCTGGAAAACATGCATATTTGGACGTTTTTGGAGCATAAAAGTGAAGAAAATGACAAAGTCTCAAAAGAAGCTGGAATTTCTACCTGACGGCGTCAGGGTCACAAGGTGACGCCGTCAGCCAACGTTGACAAAGGAGTGAAACTATTTTACATATGACGGGCCAGAAAGATTTTGGACATTTACACCTGACGGCGTCAGGTGTTAATTGGAGTAGGCCGTCAGGTGTTAAGTTAACAAGCGACGTCCCAGAAGACTTTTGAAGGTGACGGCGTCAGGATTCAACCTGACGGTGTCAGATGACATAGAGTGACGACGTCAGAAAGAAGGCTTGCACGAGAAGAAACCAAAGTGGAACCATCACAAGTTAAACAAGACAATCACAACTTGCACGCGGAGTAGCTGTTACTATTTTGGCCGTAAAATCTTCATACGAACTCGGATTTGGGTGATTCAAAAGCCCACGTGAAGAGGACAAAAAAATCTTCGATTTGGTGAAAACGACGAGCTGACGCCGTCATTTGTTAGGGCTGACGCCGTCACCCTTTTCCGACAGAAAATCAACCTATAAATATAACATTATAACTTCACTTTTTGTAAGCCCCAAATCCTAAGTCCGATTCTAGGGTTAGGGTAGGTGTTTTTCCAGCAACTTAGAGGGTCTTAATCACTCCATAAACATCTTGTATTGGTGTGTTGATTCTATCTTAATTATGTCTTCCATTATTATTGTTACTTGTTCTTCATTGATTATGTTTTGCTAAATCACCTAGTGTCTACTTATGATTGTGTGAAACTTTTNAACTCTTCTCTGGCAAACCCTCACTAGAAAATCAAACACAACTAAAATTATTCAATGGCACCCAAAATCAAACCCTCAACGCAACTCTATCAAACCCTAACTAGAAAAGCAAATCCTGTCAATGATCCCTTTCTCAAACTCTAATCGAAAAACACAAAATCAATATTAGATCCAGAAAAAGAAATCAAAATCCGAAAACAACCATCCCTCATTTATTTCCCGCCCCTGTTTCAACCATCACCGAACCGAATCCTAAAACAACAATTATGGATGCATCAAATAAACATTTTTTCTTATGATAAAATCGAATCCTTAATATATAATCGGGTATGTTGGATTTCCATTTTCAGTTTCATTTAGTATATATATGTGATTGATTAAACTTTAAAATATGATACAAAGGTTGATTGTAAATGTGTGATTGATTCTTGACTTTGGTTTAATCTTCTTTTCACTTTTAAATTGGTGCTTTATTGATGTCAAATGAATCAGGTGTTTATCATATAATTAAAATTGTTAGTTATTGAATATTTATATATGTAGGTAAGGTGTTTGATGAAATGCTCGAATGAACTTTTCTTCAAGTTCAATGTTTTATTGTTTTATAAACTTGGCGAATCACAAGCACTATGTTCTTGATGAAACATGATTCATAGAGCGTTAACAAGTACCTTTGGGAAAGATTGAGATGTCTTTCGACTTATTTGATAAACCTGGGCAACTGAGGTGTGCTACAGACAAGTAAGCATACTATATTATCATTATGTTCAATCATATGTCCCATTTGTTAAGGAAGTCTAACAAAATTTTCTTATTGACTATACTAATTGTTCAACTATTAATGAATGTCAACTATTATTGAGTAACGACAAACTACTGAGAGGGTGCTTTGGTAAGCTTATTGAAATAACATATGCTTATTTACATAAAACGCTTATTAGCTTATCTTTGTATTAAAACACATAAGCAAATAGTCCTTGGATAGTGTTTCTGGTTTTGATTTGTGTTGCTTTTCTTTCTAATTTCAATTACTTGTCTGTAGGTGCAAGCGATATTTAATGTATTAATAGATCACCACCAAGACCCAAAACATTATCATTAAAAGGGAATTATTCCCTTTCAATGCTTAGAGAGAAATCCTGAAAAACGCTCATCGGTTGCATTGCTACTTGAATGTCCCTTTGTGCGTCACTCATTCAATCACAATCTTTCACTCTGCAATCAATAATTTTATGGTCTGAGGTTGAACGTAAGTTACACATTCGTGTTTAATTCATTATATTTTTATTGTAGGATTATGATTCCTAATTTTCCAAAAGCTTAATTTAGTGTTCTTGTGTTGTGTTCATCTCTATAAATACATGTCACTTTCTGCTATTATAGTCATATTTTGTAGATAATTTGAGCTATAATATTTTGTGCAGCGACTTAACTTTTCGATGCTTATTCAAGTCTTCTTTGAATTTTACTTCACAAAATGGACGCGGGAACATGCCCGAAGGTGCACTCATTTCAGTTAATTTTTTTTNACACAAAATCAATATTAGATCCAGAAAAAGAAATCAAAATCCGAAAACAACCATCCCTCATTTATTTCCCGCCCCTGTTTCAACCATCACCGAACCGAATCCTAAAACAACAATTATGGATGCATCAAATAAACATTTTTTCTTATGATAAAATCGAATCTTTAATATATAATCGGGTATGTTGGATTTCCATTTTCAGTTTCATTTAGTATATATATGTGATTGATTAAACTTTAAAATATGATACAAAGGTTGATTGTAAATGTGTGATTGATTCTTGACTTTGGTTTAATCTTCTTTTCACTTTTAAATTGGTGCTTTATTGATGTCAAATGAATCAGGTGTTTATCATATAATTAAAATTGTTAGTTATTGAATATTTATATATGTAGGTAAGGTGTTTGATGAAATGCTCGAATGAACTTTTCTTCAAGTTCAATGTTTTATTGTTTTATAAACTTGGCGAATCACAAGCAATATGTTCTTGATGAAACATGATTCATAGAGCGTTAACAAGTACCTTTGGGAAAGATTGAGATGTCTTTCGACTTATTTGATAAACCTGGGCAACTGAGGTGTGCTACAGACAAGTAAGCATACTATATTATCATTATGTTCAATCATATGTCCCATTTGTTAAGGAAGTCTAACAAAATTTTCTTATTGACTATACTAATTGTTCAACTATTAATGAATGTCAACTATTATCGAGTAACGACAAACTACTGAGAGGGTGCTTTGGTAAGCTTATTGAAATAACATATGCTTATTTACATAAAACGCTTATTAGCTTATCTTTGTATTAAAATACATAAGCAAATAGTGTGAAGATCGTTGTAGCTCTTAGACGAGGTCTAATTATTAACTATATCTAGGAACAAATAACAATGAAGGCGGAATATTCAAACATAGAATCAATCATTATTATGAACAAGGTTTTTCATTGATAATCTCTCTAACGATTACAAACTACCTAACATGTTCTACCTTGATCAAGTAGAACACGTTATCTAAACTAAAACACTAAACCCTAGGCGTTTATCTCCTACGCCTAGGTTACACACACACACCTTTACTAGACGTCTACATTATGGAAGACTTGAATTAATTAAAATCCTACGCCTTATGTCTCTTTATATAGAGAGATATTAGGGTTTACAAAATACTACGAAGGACTAATAAATAAAACTTCTTTTGCAAGCAAGTCCTTCCCATCTTTTGTAGAATTCCTTCTTGTCACTTTAAGCCCTTCATGTTTCATTCTTCTTGTTTTGTATCATCAAATCAATAATAGACCCAACAATCTTCCCCTATTTGATGATGACATAACAATCACGATCTTGTACGAACTTCCCTAGACGAAGTAGAGAAATTGAGATAAAATCTCACCATGAATGAAACAATCTTGTCTTCCCCTTAATTCATGCCATGCCACTCCAACATCTCTTCAACATCTCTTCCCCTTTTTGTTATCAACAAATAGGGAACATATGCAAATAATGATCTTGACCACCACGAACCAATACCACACTTCTAACCAAAGCCTTCCAATGTTTCAAATTGCCCTCCATGAAGAACACCAAAATGCTTACGAAAAATGAATCCAAAACAATAGAAACTCCAACTAGTAGTAGTAGTAATGATCAACAATAGTAAAAATCAAACACTTCCCCTTGAGTGGTGCATGAACATCAAATGATTAAACACATCATTAGATACTTCCCCTGAAATCAATGTGTTAACCATCTTCATGATTCTTCAAATCTGTAAGCTCCTTGTAATGATTACTGATGAAGAAAACCAAATATAACAAACTTGATGAAGAAGTAGAACAACCCAAACTTGTGTCTTATATCTTGTACTAACCACGTGACTCCAAACTCATACCAAGAACAAAAAATATGAATAGACCGCAATCTCTTGACAAATCCTCAACTAGATGAGACACTGAGTACTACAATGTAACTCCTTTAAGTGATAGCCAATGTGTGCATAGAGCATCATAAGAAAAATCACACATTGCTAGATTCATCAAGTCTTTGTCACATCTTTAACGCACAAACAAGTTATCTTTAAACGTGATGAAGCCGTTTAAGATATGATAAGAACACGCATCTAAGAAGCTCCACTTCACCTTCAAATAAGTGATAAATAATCGTCTTCGTAACCAATTATTCCAAATAAACCAAATACGAGCCTTTTAAAAACCTTTAAGAACAATAAACTTCTTCCTGTGTGTGTGAATGAAATAACCTGTGTGTGTACTCTAACAAACTCATCTCGAATCAACCATAAGTACTTCCCCTTACTACTCGTAAACCATGCATATATATTGAACCATAAAGCTCTTTACGTGTCTCCATAAATCATTCAAACACGGCAGTACTTTGAATGAACAGTACCTTTGAGCAGTACTTTCAATATGACGTGCAACAGTACTTTGAACAAAATCCGAGCAGTACCTTGTAGCATAAGCGTAGCAGCAGATTGAAACTCACAACAGTACTTTAAAAAATACTCGAGCAGTACCTTGAGATAAACAACAGTACTTTGAAGTAGTATGTTGTAGCAGTATGTTGAACATGAGAGCAGTACTTGAATAAGTCGCAGCAGCAGTTTGAGAGCAGTACAAGATTATGAAAAATTGACAATTACATGCGCAATAAATTGCCTCTGTTGTATACGACAAACATCTCTGCTCCTTTTTCCACCAATTATTCACGTGATACTGACCACATCTTTTCGTTTAGCACTAGATAAATATTCCATTAATGAATAACCAACGACACCAATTATACCACCGACCCATGATCTCCAAACTAGAATACTTCTTTTAATCAATGAGTACGAGATAAGATCACATGCAGAAAACAACAACCTTAACTTGTAAGCAGCAGCAGCATCACGTCACAAACCATTAATCCATAGGAGGTAATATTCATGTATAAGCCAATTAAATTAACCCTTTAATAGGATCGACAAATTTAATAAAGATATCAACCCTCTTCCAAATTAGTACGAGATATCCTTAAATTAAAGCAGCCAATTATGCATAAGATACAACCGACCAATTAATATAGATATCCATTGACTCATGAATAATTAATTATACGAGGTTATGAATTGATTTGCAGTTGATGAATGTAACATCGACCCCACAACCATCTTGCAGTCCCACGCAATGATTAATAAAGCAATTGTCCAATTAGTACCAATTAACATTCAACTGTATAGGAATATTCAATATAGAATCGATACCAAAAATTTTACGATTACCTTAAAACCATTATCGAATCTGCTTCTTCGTAACAACCTTGTAAAATCCCTAGATATCATGAGCAACCTTGGCTCTTGATACTAATTGTTAAGATCGTTGTAGCTCTTAGACGAGGTCTAATTATTAATTATATCTAGGAACACATAATAACGAAAGCGGAATATTCAAACAATGAATTAACGTTATCATGAACAAGGTTTTTCATTATCATTCACTTCTCTAACGATTACAAACTAATTAACATGTTCTACCTTGATCAAGTAGAACACGTTATCTAAACTAAAACACTAATAAACCCTAGGCGTCCATTGTAGGAACTCGACGCCTAGACACACACACACCTTTTTAGTCGACTACATTATGGAAGACTTAATAATAAAATCCTACACCCTTGATCTCTTTATATAGAGAGATATTAGGGTTTACAAAATACTACGAAGGACTAATAAATAAAACTTCTTTTGCAAGCAAGTCCTTCCCATCTTTTGTAGAATTCCTTCTTGTCACTTTAAGCCCTTCATGTTTCATTCTTCTTGTTTTGTATCATCAAATCAATAATAGACCCAACAATCTTCCCCTATTTGATGATGACAAAACAAACACCTTCTTGTACGAACTTCCCTAGACGAAGTAGAAAAGTTGAGATAAAATCTCACCATGAATGAAACAATCTTGTCTTCCCCTTAATTCATGCCATGCCACTCCAACATCTCTTCAACATCTCTTCCCCTTTTTGTTATCAACAAATAGGGAACATATGCAAATAATGATCTTGACCACCACGAACCAATACCACGCTTCTAATCAAGCCTTCTAATGTTTCAAATTGCCCTCCATGAAGCACAAAACGAATAATGAACCCAAAACAATAGAAAACTCCAACTAGCAGTAGTAATAGTGATCAACAGTAGTAAAAATCAAACACTTCCCCTTGAGTGGTGCATGAACATCAAATGATTAAACACATCATTAGATACTTCCCCTGAAATCAATGTGTTAACCATCTTCATGATTCTTCAAATCTGTAAGCTCCTTGTAATGATTACTGATGAAGAAAACCAAATATAACAAACTTGATGAAGAAGTAGAACAACCCAAACTTGTGTCTTATATCTTGTACTAACCACGTGACTCCAAACTCATACCAAGAACAAAAAATATGAATAGACCGCAATCTCTTGACAAATCCTCAACTAGATGAGACACTGAGTACTACAATGTAACTCCTTTAAGTGATAGCCAATGTGTGCATAGAGCATCATAAGAAAAATCACACTCTTTGGCTAGATTTATCAAGTCTTTGTCACATCTTTAACGCACAAACAAGTTATCTTTAAACGTGATGAAGCCGTTTAAGATATGATAAGAACACGCATCTAAGAAGCTCCACTTCACCTTCAAATAAGTGATAAATAATCGTCTTCGTAACCAATTATTCCAAATAAACCAAATACGAGCCTTTTAAAAACTTTAAGAACAAAAACTTCTTCCTCTGTGTGTGTACCAAATAACCTTCTGTGTGTGTAAAATCATCTCTAATCAAACTCATCTCAGCTTCCCCTTACTGTTCGTAAACCATGCATATATATTGAACCATAAAGCTCTTTTCATGTCTCCATAAATCATCTTGTAGTAGTACTTTGCAATGAACAAGACCTTGAACGAATAGAGCAGTACTTTAAAAAATATAACGAGCAGCAGTTTGGACATAGCAGTACTTTGAATATCCAACAAGCAGTACTTTGAATAATGGAGCAGTACTTTGAAACAGTACGTTGGATAAGCAGTACTTTGGAGAAGCTAGCAGGACTTTGAGATAAACAGCATCAGTACTTTGTATACATGGCAGTACCTTCTCTTCGACTCAGTCCACAAATAAACAAACCATAAATAAATTACTTTGAATCTTCTAATGATGACCCACGTTCCATGTATGAATAGGCGACAAAACTTTCAACACACAATCTGACGTTGACCCATGATGCCAATGCACTCGAATAAACCAATGCACTGATCTATTGATACTGACCAATTTATTCCATAACTTAGTAATTCACCGGCCCATGATATATCAAATTAATTCACCAATCAACAAGCATGCAATACACGACAACCCTTAATAATCGGTACAAGGTAATGAATTAAATTCATCATATTCAGCCAATGAAAACCATTCTTGTCAATCCTTTATATCAGCAATATTAATGACCCATGATAAGTACGAGCTTTTAATAAACCCTTCACCACACCATCTGTAACACCCCCAAAATTCGTGCAGCGGAAGACTTACAAGCTTTCAGGGTGCTACGGGAAATTGGTATCATCACAAGAAT
>LBNU01014059.1:16635-36288 GCA_014162995.1 Artemisia annua | reverse complement strand
ATCATTGTTTGGGTAACATAGTGCATCAAAAACACGAAGGAAAGAGAGGTCGGGTTTTCTTTTATGCACTAGCTCATAAGGAGTTTTGTAGTGAAGAGGATGTATTAGTGATCTGTTCTGAGTGTAACAAGCCGTTGCAATCGCCTCTCCCCAGAGAAACATAGGAGCTTTGGAGAAGATCAACATAGTACGTGCTGCCTCTACAAGTGTACGGTTTCGTCTTTCAACGACTCCATTCTGCTGAGGGGTTCGAGGTATACTCCTTTGATGACTAATTCCCAGGTCTTCATAAAACTGAGTAAGTTGTTGAATGACAAACTCCGTTCCATTATCTGTGCGGACGAATCTGACAGTTTTATTGAGTCCAACTTGCAGCTGCTTGATTAGTTTGATGATGATCTTAGGTGTTTCATCCTTGGATCTGAGGAATTTGACCCATGTGAATCGAGAGTAGTCATCAACTATCACTAACACATATCTTTTTCCAAATATGGTTTGCACTCTTATGGGACCACATAGGTCCATGTGAAGGGTATGAAGAACTTCCATGATGGTGTTGATGGTTTTGGGTTTGTGAGTATGCTTCTTGCTTTTACCAAGCTGGCAGGCGGAACAAAGATGATCCTTTTCATACTTCAGCCTGGGCATGCCACGAACAAGATCTTTACGAGTAAGTTCATTGATGGTTCCGAAGTTCAAATGGTTCAAACGACGATGCCACAACCACGACTTGGTCTTGGAAGCCTTGGATAGTAGACAGATTGGAGATGATTGCATCACGTCTTCAATGGATATAGTGTAGAGGTTTGTGCCACGTCTGCCTTTCAAGAGATCCATACCATCCAATCTTCTAACATGACAAGAGTGTTTTCTGAAGGCAACTTCTAGATCTGAGTCACAAAATTGACCTACGGAGAATAGATTGTGCCCAAGACCTTCTACATAATATACCCGAGAGATAACGCAGTCACCAACCACATAATCTCCATAACCCATTATTGCACCAAAATGATCATTCCCGAATCTAACAGTCCCGATAAACTTTTTCACGAAATTTCTGAGCCTCGAGCGATCCCCCGTCATATGTTTAGAGCAGCCTGAGTCCAAATACCACAGGGCGATTTGAACGACCTGCATTTGAAATCAGACAGATATGGATAACGGACAAACTTGGATCCCCAACCAAAAGTGGGTTCCGATTGGTTAGCACAAACATCTGAATTGGAAGAATTAATAGTGACCTTGGTCATAACATGACATGCTGGGGAACTAGACTTATGGTTAGCACATTGGGTTCCTATAGGAAAAGTTCTACCAAATTTCTTCCAAATCCTAATGTTGGGAAACTTAGGATTAGACTGTTTGGCAAAGGGGCGATGACTTCCTATTGGTATTATTCTTCCAGTGGGTCTCCAATGATAGCCAACATTAGTAAACTTCCTTCCTGTTGCTTTCCAAACATGTTTTTCACGATTATAATAAGCATTATAACAACCAGGGGATACTTTAGAAGCATACAAACATGTCTTAACACACACATCATGATTACCAAAATTTAAATAGTTATTACAGATCTCACAACTGGTTTTAGAATTCGAATTAATTACAGTACGCCTAGAGCTAATACTAGAATCAACTAGATTCTTAACGTTCAGATCAGTTTTATTGTTCCTAATGTGGTCTTCTACTTTCTTTCCTTGAGAACTTTTAGCTGGCAAAGTCCTATCATTCCTTGTATTGCAACTAGACTTTGACCCGCTAGCATTAGTGACAGCTTTTACTCCTGTAGAATTAATGATGGGAACATTAGAACGAGAAACTGCTGTTTGATTTTTGGTATCTGATGTGTTATGTTTTGGTGATGTTATGGGCACTTTAAAGGCAACATGCTTGTTCTTAACCTTAGAGGAATCATCATTAGACTTATCACGCATGCAAACAGCCTTAGGACATGTACCAATGGCATAATCTAAAAGCTCATATGATCTGTTGGTGAGATAATACACATCACGGATGCCAATGTCTGCAGGTCTCACAATTCTAACCTCTTCAATAGTTTCGCAGAGGATATCTAGGCAATCCTTGAGATACCTAAGGTACTCATTGTGAACAAACGCATTATTCCTAAGGGGGAAGAGGAATATTAATGGCATCAGCATCAGTTCTTTTTGTTTTCCCTTTCACCTGAGTCTTTAGATTCTCATTTTCTTTGAGCTAAGAAGTTGTCTTTTCATTGTTTTTATCACGCACGATCTTCATCGAATCATGTAACTCTTTGTAATGTTGTTTGATTTTAGAGTTTTCAGCTTGAAAACAATCATTTTCGTATTTCAAATCGTTAATGACATTTTGAAGTTGAAGATATTGAGAATCTAAACACGGAGGTTTCTGGGAATCAAACGCATCACATTTATTATCAATCACATCACATTTATTCGTCTTAGATTGTGCAATTTGAAGTTTCAGTTTTCAAATCGTGTTAGTGTGAGCTTGAATTCTTTCATCCCTTTTGGCTAATTCGAAATATGCATCAAATTCAGGAGCATCCGAAGATGTCTTGGCATTTAAGTTTCTAATTCTTTCTTCTAGATGTTGGTATCTTAATTGCAAGTTAAGATTATCAACCTCTAGTTTTGAAAATTGCTTGACCATGTTATCATGATCATCTTTTTGAATTTTTGGCGCAATTTTAAATTCTCCCCCTCAAGCTCAACAACACGATTCTGGAAAACCTTTAAAGTAACAGACATATGATGAAATTGGGAAGCAGTTAAAGAAGAATCAGTAGCAGTATAAAACACATCTTGAGCAATGAACATAGCAATCAAATTATCATTCATGATAAGAGCATTCTTCCTCGCAATTTCACTATGTTGAAGATCCAATCCAGTTTGTTCTCCTTCACGTTCCTGGTTTTTAAACACCTCTTTCATTTCATTTATCTCTTGTTTAAGGGATGTTTCCATGTATTCAAAATGGGTTTTGATTTGTTTAAAAAACGGAATGACTTCTGTGAGATAACATTCTTTTGTAACTTCAAAACCCCTTTCCCCCTCAGTAATTCCCGTTGGAGTAATCCTCTTTTTACACGTTTTGTCAAAATCCGCAAACATTTGATATAGAACATACATGCTAATAAGAGTTTTACATTGAGTGGGAAGTGTTATCTGAACTAGGTTCATGGGTGTATTGGGAGGATGCACCGTGGGTTTAGCAAACTTAAGGGGAGTGGAAGCCATAAGAAGTTCAGCTTTCATTTTTTCCACATCTAATGCCCAAAAAATCTGTTCAGGGGTTAACTTAGTTTGTGGCACAAAGACAGTCAATCGGTTCTGCTCATAGTAGTTATGGGGCTTGATATTAACACGATTTGCTATGCACTTGGGATCCTTCATCTTATCCTCAAGTCTTTTCCTATTTTCTGTTTCAATTTCAACAATCTCTTCTGTATCACGCACATCAGGGGAATCATGATTGGGCTTAAGCATCACATTATAGTCATATAAGGCAGGTTGAGAGGCACTAACGCTCCTAAGATAATTAGTTTTAGGCACACCTGTATCCTTATCACTATGTTTATCACGAAGCTTAATGTACTTATGCATCATTTGAGCAGTTTGAATGGTTTGGCCTTGTGTGTACAATTTGTTTTCAAGCTTGTTCTTTAAGGCCTTTAATTGGAAAAAATCGTTTAGAAGTTTAGTTTCTTTGCTTTGAAAATCTAATTTTAGTGTGTTGACACTGTTTTGAATCTCCTGTTTTTGTTTAACAGTTTGATTGATTTGATTTTGCAAAGATTTTATTTCCCCTCTTAACTCCTCTTCCTTTAAATTCCTCTTGGTAATATATGTACACATTTGCCAATTCATTTTCTGTTCACATTCGGTTAACTCAAATTTTGCACGTTGTTGATACATATTCACATGATCTTTGAGAATATTAATCCTAGTGGTTAAGGTGTCATCAGGAATAACAGCAGTATAATCATCATATTCACAAGTATCATTATTAACGGAAGAGTCATCACTTGGTAAAGCAGTTTCGACACTTTGTTTCAAGTATTGCTCATATGGGACAACATTACTATTACCCATATCAGCAGAATTTGAATCAATAGTGTCGGTGTGTTTTACTTCGTTATGAGTCCTTTGATTGTGCATCACATCGTCAACATGTGTATCTTCAGATGCTCTACTAGATTCATCAGACTCTTTATTGTTATCCATATGTTGTTGTTTTGAGGAAACATTAGTGTTTTTCAAACCAACATCATCTGGCGTGACAATACTAGTTTGATGAACCTCATCGAGTATCGTTGGAATGGCACTTGTTTCATATGTGTCATATAATTTGAGTACCTCAGAAATGATGGATGATTTGGAAGATCCTGATTGATTTGCCGATGTGACCGCAGATGTAAGCTTGGCCATAAAGATGGTTTGTGCAGTAGGTTCATCATCAACATCAGAATCAAATGCATCACAATCTTCAGCCTGGAAGATGTTCGGGTCATTTAGAGCAAGATCCTGGACTGGTTGATCATCCACATCAGCATCAAAGGAGTTTCCTTCATCACCAGCAAGAAAGAGCAGCTGTTCCTCATCCAATTTAACACCATTCTCTTGTGCTTGCATCAACAGCATCTTATCTTTGAAGTAGTCGGAGTTCTGAGGACGTTTTGGTTCAGTGCAGTTTCTTGCAATATGACCTAGCCCACCACAATTGTAGCACTTGATTTGCCTTCCTTGTCCTTGATTGCCATTTCCCATTCTGTTCTGAGCATTTCCTCGGACATTTTGTCTTCCTTGAACCACAACACGCCCATCTTCCACAACAGCAAGATTACGTGGATTAGATGAGGTTCTGAGTTGATTGTTGGTTTGAGGAAGAGTGCTTCTGAAGTGTTGAACCAGTAGAGAGACTTGATTGGAGAGGTTATCAATTCTCTTGTCCATGTAGGAATTTCCCGATTCTTGTGAGTTGGTTTTGACACTTGCTGATTGCATTGAGGCTTGACCAAGAGAAGACTGATTCTGTGTTGCTTGAGTAGTGATTGGAGGGTTGATTAAGTCAGCTGAGAATTGGTTGAAACCTTGAGCACTGGAGATTAGAGCAAGAGGATCATTTGAGGGATGAAACTTTTCTCTTAGCTGACGATCATACATGGCATGTTTCTCATGTTGTTGTAGATAAGCATAGAGTTGCTCATAGTTGGTGTTTCTGAGACCTTTGTTTAGCTTCACAGCCGTGACAAATCGATCCCATTCTGGCGACATGTTATTGACGAACTTTGAGTTGAGTTGGATGTTGGGCATTGTCATTCTGATCATTCTCATGTCATTCACAAGCTTGTGGAATCTGACATAGTAATCATTGATGCTTTCACCAGGGTTCATCTTAAAGTGCTCGAATTCATCGTACAATTGAGACTCACGATCTTCCTTTGTTAATTCTGAACCAGCTAGCAACATTTTGACATTGTCCCAAACAGCTTTGGCCTCAGTGTTGAAGTTAATCAGTTTGTATATGTCCTTTGGTAGCCCTTGTACCACAATGTTTGAAGCACGAATGTCAGCATCATATCGTTTCTTTTCAGCTTCATTCAGATCATTGTACGTACGAGGTCTGTCAATTCCAAGGGTGACTGTCCCATCATCACCAGTGGAGATAACATCTCTGGTAGTGCCCATTTGGAATGGCCCTTCATCAATTGATCTCAGAATGTTCTCCCCATTTTCTTTGCCTTGACAATACAAGCGAATTCTTTGTGACCAAGACTCATAGTCCGTTCTTTCTAGCATTGGAGGTCGAGTGTCAGATCCAGCAGCTTGAATATCATCAATAGATGTTACAGTAGTCATGATGACAAGGTCTTAGACGGGATTTTACAACACACGTGACTTAAACCGAGAAATCGATTCTTTCCCGGGATTTTACTAAAGTCAACCAGGAAAACCGCTAAGATAGGTAAACCGCTGGTACAGTAACCGCTGACAATTAACCGCTGACAGAGTAACCGCTAGTAAAGTAACCACTGAAGAGTAAACCGCTGATGTAATGACTGCTGAAACTTAACCGCTAAGACTTAACCGCTGATACTTAACCGCTGGAATAGTAACCGCTGGACAGAGTAACCGCTAGTAAAGTAACCACTACTGACTTAACCGCTGAGTAGTTAACCGCTGTGAGTAAACCGCTAACACAGTACAAAGTACATCGTAATGCTAGCTCCACTACTTGTACTTAACCGCTATTACTAACCGCTGAACACCCAAACTAACCGCTGGAAGTTAACCGCTGAAACAGTACAAAGTACAGCGTAATGTTCGCTCCACTACTTGTAATTAACCGCTACCACTAGCCGCTAACTACTCAAACTAACCGCTGTGAAGAATACTTTAACGTGGAGCAAACCGCTGGCAAGAAAAAGTTCCAAAACCCATTCGTACACTGTACTTAACCGCTACCACTAACCGCTAACTACTCAAACTAACCGCTGTGAAGAATACTTTAACTACTACGAGCTAAACAATGCTTAATCATATCTGGGGTGACCGAATCTTTCTTATACAAAAATCGTATTCCTAACACATAACGACCCGGGAAAACACTATACTCCTTGGTTTAGCATTGGCTCAATAGTTTGACCTTGTTGACCATTCCTTGGTCAATATTGTCTGACCGTTTGGAGCCAATCAGAAACATACCTTAACTTGCCTAAATAAACTGCTCCCCAGCAGCGGCGCCAAAAAATTGATGCGTTATTTTCATCCTGTTTTACATTTATAAATTTCGAATTATAAGGATTAACACATACTAACGGGCAGTGTACCCGGTCATGTGTAGTATGCCTTTAGATAAATCCGAGTGTCGTCCCAAGAGCTGTTGGTCTGGCAAACTAAGGTAAATACTAAAAAGGGTATTAGTGAATAGAGTAAATAGTATCAAAGACATAAAATAAACAAAAGAGGAAATAAAGATACTAAAGATAAAGATAGGTTATTAAGATATTAAGGTAGAGCCTAATTCATATATAAGTGTTCTATGTAGTGGGTGCAAGTCGACAAGAGTCAGTTGGTCATATCATCAGCCCTATCTTGCATCTTATTCTATTCTCGTCTATTGTAAAGCCAAGAGTTCATCGGCTAAGATACAAGAGTCATTAAGTGCCATGTTTAATAGACTTGATCTAGTGGAACCCGGCATGGTAAGATCTTAGATTCCCTTTAGCTTCTTAAATACATCCGGTTGGTAGGTGGTCCTAGGGTTAATTCGCACATGTATGGTAAGGGAAGGCATCTACGGTTAGCACTTGACCCTTACCAAGTCACATCCTTAGCGGCTTGCTTCCTAGGGTTAATTCCACAAGCCTCTAAGGAACAACCAACGCTAAACATATTACCGAAACAAAAGAATAACGAACAAGCTAAGATAACGTCTACAAAGATAAATATGAATAAATAACTAAAATCAAATCTTAATAAAGAGAATTCATAAAATTGTGAAATAAAATAGAATTCGAACATGTGTTAGACTAGGTAGTTCCTAGTCTAATTGCACACCATCTCTCTAGCCTTCGTGGTCTTCATTCTTCTTCTGGGTCGTTCTCCCCAAACCCTAGTGCAGGTTTGGGGGAGAGGAAGTTGACAAATTGTGGACGAAATCCCCTTGGTATTTATAGGGCTCATCTTAGCTACGGCGTAGTCGTATGGTAGGACTACGCCGTAATCCTTGTATTAATCACTACGCCATAACTCCATCACTTGTTACGGTCGTAATCTTCATAAAATCTCACTTACGCCGTAGTCCAATTACTAACTACGGGCGTAACCTTCATAGAACCCTTCTTACGCTGTAGTCCTATTACTAACTACGGGCGTAAGGCTCATATCTTCAATATTACGCCGTAGTCCAATGACTAACTACGGCGTATTCTTCGGTAATCTCTGTTACGCCGTAGCTTAGTGGCTTGCTATGGCTTAGTCTTCACTGAATGGGGTAAATCTTCTAACGGTGTAGTATCATCACTTAACTAGACCGCCGTGTTTGTGTCTTCAATGTAACTTTAAGCTTAATTCCCACTTTTTAGCCAATAAATCGTCAATAACGTACTTTTGCTCATCTTTACCCTGAAACCAAAATAGGAAGAAATAAGAGTATATATTCTTCATATAAGTAGAAAAGATGGGCATTTTAAGGGGGAAATTAACACTTAGATTGGGGGTAAATTTGATGTTATCATATTGCTTGTGGAACAAGTGAGGGAATGGCATTGACATTATTCCACATTGGTCTAGGTCTCTTTTGGTCAGCACAAACACCCATTCTCTTCTCATGAAAATCACAATCCTTAATAAGATGAAATTTACTGCCACAAACAAAACATGTCTTCTTTCTAGAAGATTTATTCAAAACATGAGATGTCTTATTACACACAAAATTATTCAAACCAAAACTAGAAACTGAATTGTTTTGCATAGAATTAAAAGAATTGTTTTTCATAGAATTAAAAGATAAGTCTTCAAGAGAAGCTGTCTTTGAACTGGATTCATCAGCAGCAACTCTTGGGGAGAAGTCAACAGACTTGCAAGAAGACTTGGGTGAGGGCTTGGGTGAGTCAGACTTGACACTTGAATCACAACTGGCAAAGCTATTGGTATTGGTCTCTGATGTCTTGTCACTGAAAGAACAAGATACAAAGTCATTAGATTCATTTCTAGAGTCAGGTAAGTCAGTAGACTTATTGCCAGTTTCCATTTGTGATTCAACTAAGTCCAGGTGTGGTGAGGTTGGCATAAAGGTTCCTGTAATGGTGGGAGAAACAGTGTGCATTTCTCCCTCTCTAACAAACTTAACAGGTGTTTGAAATTGCAAAGGAGGTTCAGGGTCTAATATACTTGGTTCATTAGGGTCATAAATTTCATCTGGCCCTATGTAGTCTCCAAACCCTAAAGCTTTTTTTAGACCTAATGGACTGAGAACTATTAATTAATTTCTCCAGATGTTTAGCTCCCTCTTGCCACTTCATACGACCTGCTACTTCATTATCAAATTTATCCTGCAATTCTTGTTTTTATAAGATTACTTTTGCACTTTCTTTTTCAGAATATTTCAACAGATTTTTAGTATTCTCAAAGTCTCTTTCTAACACCCTAATTTTCTCTTCATATGCTAATTGATTCTTTTGAAACCAAACCTTTTGTTGCTCTAATGTTTTAACTGCACCTTTATAGGCTTAGACCTGAATATAGCATTCTTTATATTGTGGTTTTATTTCATCATAAGATTTTTTAAGTTCAGCATAATTTCTATCACAACTAAAAACACAATTTTGTACCTGAGATGAGATGCCCATGAAAGCAAATTCTTCAGTCTCATCTTCTGAATCACAACCTGCCAGCAGTGAGTATAGCTGAGAAGCACTACTGTCTACATCATCAGACTCATGCTCTTTCCAATCAATACAAGAGTCCACAGATACCAAGGCCTTGGGTTGTCCAGATTCCCCTTCTTTCTGCTTTTAGGCAGAGTATCTTGCCTTTTCATTAGCCTTCCTCTCAGTGCACTCTCTAGAAAAGTGACCCATTTGACCACATGAGTAGCACTTGACTATCTTCTTGTCAAACCTGACTGGATCCCTACTCTGAAATTGAGCTTTCTCCCAGCCCTCTTCTCAAACCTTTTAACATGAACTAAAAGCATGGCCACCTGCCACTTCAAGTTCATCGACTCCAAGTCTAATTTATCTACTTGCTCCAAATCTTCAAAAGCCAATTGCTGTTGTGGTTCATAGTCAACAACAAAAGACTGGAGCACATCTTCTAACACACTACTAGATTGTGGATGATTCTTTGGTCCAGTAGAGGTGTAGGAAGATGATGTTGAAGAAGAACTTGGACTTGCAGCATGTGTCAGCCTGTTAGAAGTAGTGCTGACAAATGCTGAGTTTGTAGGAGTTGAGGAATAAGTAGAGTGCCCCTTGATATCAAGCTCAAGAGTTCTGAGCTTGTTGTATAGATAATCAAAGGAGAGGTACTCAAGGCCACCTTTGGCTTTAAGCGTGATGCTGACTTGGGACCAAGAATGAGGTAAGGCTGTTAAAAACTTGGAATTACAGTCCTCATTGTAAGGCTTGGCTTTCAGCTGATTCAGCTGACTCAAGATCTTCTAAAATCTGTCATATCCCTTGTGTATGCCTTATTCTTCTGAGATCTTGAATTCTTGGAACTCCTACTTGAGCATGGACTTCTTCATTCTCTTGGACTCTTCATTGCCCCCAAACCTTGCTTTAATAGCCATCCAGATATCCTTGGCATCATCAAGATAGTGAAAATCTCCCATATGATCATCTGGGACAGCTTGAAGCAAGATAGTTCTTGCCTTGTTCTCTCTTTGGACTGCAATAACTGTTGGGTCTACTAGATTTCATGATACAAAACAAGAAAGAATGAAACAATAGGGACTTAATACGACAAGAAGGAATTCTACAAAAGATGGAGAAGGACTTGCTTGCAAAAGAAGTTTTATTTATTAGTCCTTCGTAGTATTTTGTAAACCCTAAATCTCTATTATATAAAGAGATCAAGGGTTAGGGTTTTTTATATATAAGTCTTCCATAATGTAGTCGACTAAAGGTGTGTGTGTGTAACCTAGACGTAGGTTATAAACGTCTAGGGTTAGTGGTTAGTTAGTTTGGTAGTTTATCCTCAAGAATCAGTTGATTCCTGTTTACAAGATTAGATTGTAACACGTTCTACCTTGATCAAGTAGAATTGGGGCTTGGAGGAAAACGTATGAATGAAAAACCTTGTTCATAATAATGTTAATTCTTTATTGAATATTCCGCTTTCATTGTTATGTATCCTAGATAATATGAGGTCTAAACAACATCGAGTCATAAACGGTCCAAGAACTAGCAAGGTCTTTAGATTCTATCAATTGGTATCAGAGAAAGGTTGCTCGTGATATCTAGGATCACAAGGTTTACTGTTGTCGAAGAAAGCAGTTCTGAAGAAGGTCTGATCGTGCTTTAAAAAGTTATGAGGTAATCGTTATTTCTTAAAGGGTTACGATTTACTTCTTTTGTCAGTATATGCATGATCTATTATATTGGTGACAAGCGATATTCAGTTCCTCGTACTAATTTATTCTGGGTCTGTCGACTTTTGCATTCATTAGTGTTAGTGGTACTATTAAATCATTGATGACTTAGATTGATGGAGCGTTTATGGGATTAAGGAATTGTCGACAAGTAAGTTTGGCTTCAACATTATTCTACCTCGTACTAATTGAAAAGTTGTCTTCTACCACATGGTTATTATTTGATTGATTGATATATGATTATATATTGCAATCATGGGTCGGTGGAACATAGTCAACATCAGAATTTATGTGTCGCAGTCATGGATTTAATGAATTCACACATGGAATAAGTGCTGCAATAAATCACGAGGGTCAGAATGATATATTATGGATTATTTATTCTTGCACTTGGTGGGATATTGCTTTTCTATTCGATATGCTGATTGAAGTGTGAAGGTGCAAGGGTTTATGATCGTTCCAAAAAAGTATTAAAGCAGTATGATGTATTATAGGCTTCGTGGTCATGTTCAAGTATAACAAGTTATAAGTTTCTGCTGCTACGCTTATTATTTTCACTCTGCTGCTCGTTCAAAGTACTGTTTCATTGATTTAAAGTACTGCTCTTGTAATTAAAGTACTGCTGCGTGTCTCATTGAAAGTACTGCTCATTGATTCAAAGTACTGCTCCAAGGTACTGCTATTGCAAAGTACTGCTACAAAGTACTGCTGTGTTTAAATGATTTATGGAGACAAGAAAAGAGTTTTATGGTTCAATATATATGCATGATTTACGAGCAGTAAGGGGAAGTACATATGATTGATTAGAGATGGTTTTACACACACATGGAATTTTGGTTCACAAACACAAGAAGAGTTTGGTTTATTTTCTTCACAGATTAAAGGCTCGTCCTTATTGGATTAATTGATTACGAAGAAGGTTGAATATCATTTATTTGATGTTGTAGTTGAGTTTCACAAGTTTGTGTTCTTATCATATCTCAAAGTGGGTGTTAACTTTGATGATAACTTGTTTGTTTAAACGGTGGTGACAATAACTTGATGAATCTAGCAATGTGTGATTTTTCTTATGATGCTCTATGCTCACATTTGCTATCACTTGAAGGAGTTACGTTATTGTGCTCAGTGTCTCATATTAGTTCAGGATTTATCAAGAGGTTGCGGTCTACTTATATTAGGCGTATGAGTTTGGAGTCACGTGGTTAGTACATGACATAAGATACAAGTTTTGGTTATTCTAATTCTTCATCAAGTTCGTTATATTTGGTTTCCTTCACATGTGATCATTACATAGAGATTACAGATTTGAAGAACCATTTGATGTACATGCACCACTCAAGGGGAAGTTTTGCATACGTTCTCTATTTGTTGATAACAAAAAGGGGAAGATATTTAGGAGTGGCATGGCATGGCTTAAGGGGAAGACAAGAGATTGTTTCATTCATGGTGAGATTTAATTTCTCTACTTCGTCTAATAGGGGAAGATTAGTGGTTGTTTTGTCATCATCAAATAGGGTAAGATTGTTGGGTCTATTAGATTTGATGATACAAAACAAGAAAGAATGAAACAATAGGGACTTAATACGACAAGAAGGAATTCTACAAAAGATAGAGAAGGACTTGCTTGCAAAAGAAGTTTTATTTATTAGTCCTTCGTAGTATTTCTTAAACCCTAAATCTCTATTATATAAAGAGATCAAGGGTTAGGGTTTTTTATATATAAGTCTTCCATAATGTAGTCGACTAAAGGTGTGTGTGTGTAACCTAGACGTAGGTTATAAACGTCTAGGGTTAGTGGTTAGTTAGTTAGTTAGTTTAGCCTCAAGAATCAGTTGATTCCTATTTACAAGATTAGATTGTAACACATTCTACCTTGATCAAGTAGAATTGGGGCTTGGAGGAAAACGTATGAATGAAAAACCTTGTTCATAATAATGTTAATTCTTTATTGAATATTCCGCTTTCATTGTTATGTATCCTAGATAATATGAGGTCTAAACAACCTCGAGTCATAAAAGGTCCAAGAACTAGCAAGGTCTTTAAGTTCTATCAATAACTTCATCAGCAGTAGCAGGAGGAAGAATGGTAACATTACCATCAGGGTCTTTTCCAGTCTTCTTCTTACTATTGCCATTCTGGATCACACTCCAGAGATTAAAATCACTGGTGGTGATCCAGTTTTGCATCTTCATTGCCCAGATGTCGTATTTATTCTTCTTGAGATAAGAGAACTTTGCATTGCTGCTGGTAAGAGTAACCTACTGAATTGGTTGTGTCTGAGTGTTGTTTGGTTGAGTGACCTCTGTGTCATCTGATGATGCAGCTGACATTGTATTAGGGTAAAAGAGTGTTGAAGAAAAGTTGTTCTTTGTTCTTAGAGACTCTCCACAGGCTCTGATACCACTTGTAGGATCTACTCCTTGATAGATCTTTGAGCCTTTGGATCGATAATATGCTAATGTAATCAAAAGCAAACTATATAGAGAATCTCTGTATAAACTTATGTCTATGCGGAATATAAACACAAGTAATAAGAATACAAATAACTAATAATGCTTTGATCCTCTATGCATCTTTATTAATCACTAAAGATTGTTTTGTAATGTCGTACATAATGCATAGCCATGGGTTCCTTTTATACTACAAGAAACCCTAAACCCTTCTTACAAGAAACATATAAAATAAAACTATAAAAGATATGCAAATATCATGTCGTAATATAAGTCATGCATATCCGTCTAACACATTCCTACGGATGAACTATATCAGCAGGAAATCTCTATCAGCAGGAACCAGTGCTTCAGCAGAAACCACTATAGGCGTCAGCAGGAACCTGTCAGCATAAACTATCAGTAGGAACTTCAATAATTCCTAACATTAGCAATTAAATGCTGATAACGATTAATGAAACCGAATTATTTGAGTCATTCCTATTAATACAAATAACCGTATAAAAACGTTATTTCTGTTTAACGATTTCTCTAGATTTTGTTAATGACAAATATAAAAACGTGTTAAGTAATAGTTAAAATAAACAAGTTTTAGACTTAATTTATCATTTGTCAATAATCACTTAAGCTATGCATATGAATCTCTAAAACTTGCATAATAATCAAAGAAAGTTTTATCATACACATTGCATCAAACTCTTGCATCATTTTATAAAACTTTACGTATTTTCATAACTTTCACAAAGTTAATTAAACAAATTACTTTAATTTAATGAAAATGATTAATCTCATATTTGACCAACTAGTCAAGAATTTTCCCCTTTGGGAATTAATTCAAATTGAGATCTTGGATGAAAATAAGGATTAGCCATTTTGGCAATTATTTTAAGAGGAAAGCATTCAAAGTGTTTTTCATGAACATATCATTAGCCATATTGGGGTCTTAGGTGCTCAACAATTAAGGCAAGCATCTTGCCCTTTATCCCATCATTTTCCCATGCAACATAAGAGAGGAAATATTCCAAACAAGATATGAATGACCTCTCAAAAGGCTGATCTATTTTGGCAGTGTAGATGACCCACGGATTTGTGGACCTCTAGCCCAGGCTCCTATTTGCCTATTTAAGCAAGCCTTTTGCATCATATTTTTTTCACCCCTTGCAAGCATCTTTCTAGCATCTTATTACATTCTTACATACACTTTTCTTTGATCATTATCTTGTTTTAAATTCATCTTAGTTGTTGGGGCAACATGTATTAAGTCTCCTTATGTTATAATGATGATAAATAAAGCTTCGCAACACATAAAATCACAAACGGTAGACAAAAACCAAAACGACCCAAGAACTAGGTGTGGTGCACTGCCAGCGCTTCGACGCGCCAGCAGCGCGACAGAAACTGTCTTGGGTCATGACGGTTTTTTAAAGTCAGCTTTCCCCTTACCTGTCAAATGTGGATCTTTCAATATAGGTATAAATATGTTATGTGCTTCATTGAGAACACTTGAAACGAGTTTTAGAATTAGAGGAATCCAAATCTACAACCTCTCGTTTATGGGAAAACACCAACTCAAGTATTTTGATAAACGCTTCTAGCCAAGGCTTATCTAAACCTAGGGGACTTATATACTTCACGTAACATCAAATGAAAGTATTCCAATGACCATAATCCGTGTTTATGTATTCTCTAATCACCTAACGGGTTCACTCCTTTATTGGTCAAACTAAGTCAAAGGTCCCTTTACGTAAACGCATCCTTTCCCGTCATGGGATATGCTTTACAATTATGTGAAGCACTTAACTTGTTTGCATAGGTGATTATTGATTACGTCGAGTCGTGGAAATTCACATATTATGAGATTATGAATACTTGACGTTGAATTACTTGAAATTATAAGTAACCTTTGATTTTCTCATCCAACACATAAACCATAATCATCTTTGTCAATTCTTTTCTTTCTTTGATAAAGTGACTAAGTCATAATCATTCATTTGATTAATCTCTACACTAAACCAAGCCTCCAACTCTTTCAAAATCCTCCCAAATCTTATCCCCAACATTCTCTAAATATTCCTTGTACTTGCATGTACTTCTTGTCCCCTACATTCCCACACCAAATCTTCCAAACACTTCCTTCTTAACATTCCAATCTAACCACTAGGATTTCACCACCTCATCATCTTCTTTATCCAACCATTCATTTCAAAATTCAAATAAACCTTCCTCACAAACCACTTTATCTCTCCATCTCACCTCTTCTCATTTCAAGCACATGGTAAATTCAAATTTTGAATCTCAAGGCAAAAGCTTCCCATCACTTCAACATCACCTCATTACAACTCACTCCCTCACTCTCTCTCTCACTCTCTCATTTCAAATTTGAATTCTCTCTTAGGCTCCCCATTACATCCATATCACATCCAATCTAACTCACACCTTCAATTCATCACATGGGGAATTCTCTCTCACACTCCAACAACTATATTTCAAATTTGAATCTCAAACCAAGGTTCCCATCTATCACATCACCTCCAACTCATCCAAACTAATCTCAACCTTCATCTCCCCTTTGCCTTAAGCAAAGCATATTCCCTTGGTTATTCTTCTTAACTCAACCAGAAGTAATGGGACCATGTTTCCTTGTGGGTTCAATGAGCAGCACCCCCGAGTCAAGGTTCTTGGCCATTACTCGTGCCCTGACTCATATGTTTGGTAATGCAAATAAATTAGAGGGTGTTTTTCATCAAAATTTAGCTAAAGCAACTATTAAATATTTCCTATAACTGCTGTATCTGAAATAAATTTCCCGCCAACTACTAACTGAACTTGACTATTAATATAACAACCACGTTTTGTCTCAAAATGACCTAACAAATTTTATGTTTTATTCTTTTTCTCGTGCCTTGTGTTATTATTAAATTATTATCACAATGGTCTGTTTAACCTAGGCTAGAAGTAATTTGAAATATTGTACAACTATCTCTGTTTCAAATTAAACAAGCAAGTACTCGCGTATTGCGGCATCGAGTATCCTGTGATAATTAACCGGAGCAATAGATCCAGATGAAGCTTGGCTCACCCGTCTGTATCGGTTTCAATAGGTCCTCTCCGGTTCATTTCGGATGTCTTTTATTGGCTAGCTGAACCGGTGGCGACTCTATTTTCCGGTTGAACCCGTTGGTCCGGTCCGCTTATCAAAACTATATGTACCATCAACTTGTTAGCTTGTATGAAACTTTGTGTGTTTTATTTGTTTTTACAATGTATATAATAACATATACTTTTCATTTTAAGGGTGTTTTAAAAATAATATTAAATAGTCTGTTTAATTAGTTTATACTTTCAATTATGTTGTAGCTTGTTTATATTGTACATTGTGAAAATATTATTGTACTTTTCTGTAAATGGGTGATTTAATTGGTTGTATTTAATTTGATGGATATATTTTTAATTGGCTATATAATGTTGAATACATCATTATACTTTTAAGTAATGAGTATTTTAATAAGAGTATTAATTATATGCTAATTTAACCTATTAGTGCATTAAAAAGTTGTAGAATATGTTTCTTTATTTGTATGTTTCAATTTTCACGTTTGTAATGTCTTAATGCATTAAAAAGTTGTACAATGTGTATAGATGTTTGTAATGTCTTAGTGGTTAATTTAGTTGTATATTTTGCTTTGTTAGTTGTATGGCTAAATTTTATGATTTCATTGTCTTAGTCATTAATGCCACACAAATGATTTGTGCTTTATAAGATAGTTAGATATTCATTTTTACAAGACACATAACTTGAAAAAAGTGAGACCACTATATTAGGCTATGCACAATGATGATGAACGACGACCTTCATTTTTCCTGCCACATCAGCTTTCTCTCTCCGGTAACCTTTAGACAACCTAGTATCTAGAGCAACGACATTTTTAAGTTTTTTTTAAACAACAAATTTAAACTTCATTAATAATAAAACTTAAACATTACAATACTTGGAATAATAATAAAAAACAGTACAAAGACAGAGAAACGTAACTAATAATCTATGTTATACATTTTCTTGATTGATGCCTTTATATCCATAAGTTTACGTTGTTGTCGTGGGGGCAAATTTGGGTCGACTACTGAATTGTAGAAAATTATGTCTTGGTCCAGTTTTGTTTTTTCCATCAATTCAATTTGCCGACATTGGAGCTTAATTTTCTGCATTTCCAACTCCTTTTGTCGCCAAATTCTCTAAGCCGACCATCCAAAAAGGATGTGCACAATTGATCATTGACCGCAGTCTTCTCTTTTCTCTCCCAATGTGGGGCACTTTTTTCGAGGGACATGGTCTAATCATGAGTGTAGTATTTTATCATGGTGTCGGATCCTAAGTTCTTGCCTCTTCCATCTCCATCTCTTGTTTCCTCAACTTTATGTAGTCCTATGTGATCTCCTTCTTTTATCCCCACTTGAAGTTGAAGTACTTCTTAGCAAATGAGCTAAAAAATGATGGAGGTTGTTAGAACCTGAGTTTATGGTTCTAACACGTAAATGGAACGACATTTACGGGATTACATTAGTTATCCTATTTAGCCAAAACACAAGGACTTGTTACGTAATATTCCAATAGTTGTTATGTGTTAGGCTATATTAACCCTCCTAGACTTCACTAGGAGGGTGAGACTTAGTGTGTAATTTTCCCTTTCATCTTTCTTATCAATAAAACACATAGTTTTCCTTTCTCTCTCTACTTTCTCTCACTAACCATGGAGGTCATCTTCTTCCATATTACCCGACCTCCCGAGTCCACAAATCACAATAAACTTCGGTCCTATCAAGTGGTATCAATCGCCAAAAGAAGGTTTAGTTTTTTGTTTTTGTTTTATACGAACCAAAAACCTTGTTTTTACTCGTTATTTTTGAAAAAGTTTGCAACTTTCTTGTTTGTTTAGTGTTTTTATCACATCTTTGTCCTCAAACTTGTGTTACAAACTCAAAACAACCAACAAAGTTTCAAAATTTCTCAAAAATTTGAGATTAGTACAAGTTGTACCATTTTTCGAAATTTTTCAAATTTTCAAAAAGTGGTTCAAGTTTGCAACTTTCTTTAAGATTTCATCATTTTAAAGCCAGTTGTACAAGAATCTTGGATTAAAACGTGTTTTTGGATTGCTTTTAACAAAAACAAAATCTGCCAAAAAGTGTACTATTTTCGAAATCTTTAAACCCTAACTTTCGAGATCTTTTGTGACTGCTCCTAAAGTGTTTTCGTTGGTTACTCAGTGCTTTTCTCTTTTGTATAAGAAAGAAAACACTTCGACTTGTTGGATATTTTCGATATTGTATAATCTCGAAAATTTGTGGAATTTTTTTCGAAAATTTTGAACTTTCGAGATCTTTTCTGGCTTATCGAAATCTTTTGATTTTCGAGATCCTTGGAAAACTTTTGAAATCCTTTCATAATTTTCGAGAACTTTACTAATTCCAGCTACTGAAAAATTTCTCGAAACTTTGGCAAAACTTTCTCGATAAACTTGGTTTTTTCGAAATCTTTTGTAAATTTTCGAAATCTTTGAAAATTTTCGAAATCTTTTGCACTTTGACTGTTTTTCGAGATATTCAACATTTTAAACTTTGGAAACATACTTGGGATAGTTTTCTAGAATTGACATAACTTAGGTCAATAAACGTCACAAAGTCACACCGTATGAAATTGTTCACAAACGAAAGCCCAACATACAACACTTTCATGTATTTGGATCCCTTTGTTATCCGAATAATGATCGTGATGATCTTGGAAAGCTAAAGGCAAAGGCTGACGTCGGTATCTTCATTGGATATTGTGAAAACTCCAAAGGTTTTAGAATCTACAACCGTCGTACTAGAGAGATTCAGGAGATTATCCATGCTAATTTCGATGAGCTCACAGAAATGGCTTCTGAGCACAACAGCTTAGGACCGCAACCAACCGTCTAAACTTTCTAGATTCTTCAGCTGAACCGTTGTCACTAACTCGTCAAGAATTGGAAACATTGTTTTCTCCTTTGTTCGTAAGTACCTGATACAACGGTTACTACAACTACAATAGTAACACCCGATGCACCCCCGACTGAATCACCAA
>LBNU01014055.1:53569-73965 GCA_014162995.1 Artemisia annua | reverse complement strand
TTCACAGAGATAAGATTAAATATTATATACATGAATTTACTTTTGATTCATTTTTTTCACAACTGAAAATAAATTCACTTTAATTTGTTTCTGTTTTTTTACAAGTGAATATAAATTCAGTTTTTACAAAATTATCACCTATATTAAATCCATATTAGTAAAACTTCTTTTTTCACAAAAGAAATTATTTCGTATGTGGAATTTTTTTTTTCACAAGTGAAAATAAATTAATTTTGATTTTGTTTTTGTTTTTCACAAGTGAAAATAACATCAGTTTTTTTTATTATTTTCAAATAATTCACAGAGATAAGATTAAATATTAACTACATGAATTTACTTTTGATTTGTTTTTTTTTCACAACTGAAAATAAAATTACTTTAATTTGTTTCACAAGAGAAATTATTTTTAATAAATAAATTAACTTTATAATAAATCAAAATAAATTAACTTTGATTTTGTTTTTGTGAAAGATTTTTAATGTTTTCATTTTCCCAATTTTTATAATACATTTAATAATTTCGGTTGACTTAACTATTGGTCTATCATAAACATTTCTAATGTTTTCCTATTCCCCATATTTTTTTTCCTGTCAAATTCTTTATTGGTATTTAATGTAACGTTGAAAAGTAGTTAAATGTATAGGAAATGTAACCAAAAATTAACTGTACTCGTTTGGTTACCAATTTTTTTTTCTTTTTTTTCCCTTTTTCAGCCCAACCAAGCACAGCCCATGAAAATATAAAATATTATAAATACAATGTCATTATAACATATGTTGAAACCCTAATTTTCTTACTCTTCATTTCATTTTCATTTTCAAACTGTTGGGATTAAATCTGGTTATTAATGGCTTCAAAAGGTTCGTTTTTTTTTTATATTTCTTTACTCTATTTAATATTTTTTTTGTTGTTGATTAGAATATGTTGATTAGACATTTTGTTTAAGATTCGAATATGTTGATTAGAATAATGTCTTTTTGTTGTACAGAGAGTTTGAAAAAATTAATTACTTGGGTTTTTAATTGAAAAACTTTTTTTTCACAAGTGAAAATGTCATTCAATTTTTTTTGTATGATAAATAATATTTATATTTTAATTAAAAAACATTATAATTAACATTATATATTCTTGTTATTGTAGATACTACTTCTCAACCACTGATATACGGTTCCCCAATATATGGTTGATTATCTTTACTTTAGTTAATATATTTATTTTATATTATTGTTGTGAGGTTGTATTTATCTTTACTTTAGTTGAATCTGAGAGACAAATGACAAGTGGCCATATTTACCTTATTTTCACATGTGCAAATTTAATACCAATCCTTTATTTCAGAAACGGATTCTGATGCTGGTTTCTGGGAAGTTGATTGTGATATTTCTGATTTTATAGAATCTTCTAGAAATCGTGATGTGATTATAGGTTACGAATATTTCAGAAAAATAAACTATTTCTTTATATTTTTTTATAATTAAACACTTGAATTAACTAATATTTTTCATGATTTATTTAAAATAGATAAGGATAGTGATGATGACCAATCCTTGGAAACAGTTGAATGTGATGTTTCAAACTATGTTGAAGCTTCTAAAAAACACTACTTCAAAGGTTAGAAAAATTTGTAAATAATACAATATTATAAATATAATTTTAGGCCACTAGTATTATTTGAATAATTTTGAAAAAAAATTCTTCCTTTTTCAGTCAATGAAGATATTGTTACAGGGTTTAAATATTCTGACAATGAAGAAGAAAAATGTAAATTAAACTTCAGCGTTTATTATGAATTAAATATACAGTTAATCAGTTATAATGAAAAATCTAAATTACCTAATATTTTGATAATTTAATTAAACGGGTGAAAAAACAGATAAAGTTAAGGAATTGATTAAAATTTCATCAGGTTTGATCACTATTATTTACATGTTATGCTTTTAACATAATTCAACTATTAAATATATTTTGTTTTTTATTTTTTTAGATGACGAAGATGCTTGAAATTAACAAGAAATGGAGCAGTTGCTGATATGCTTTATTCTTAATTTCTATGAAGTTTTATTATGTTTTATTGAGAGATTGTTGAATTTATTGTTTTGTTTTAATTTCAATTAAGTTTAATTACGTTTTATTGAAATAAACATAGTTACTGGATTTAAATAAACATAGTTAACTTCATAATATTTCAAATTCAATCAATATTTAATTTTTTTTCTCAAGTGAAATTTTTCTATACATGATATTTGTTTAAAGAATTTGTTTTGCTTTTTGTTTTTTCACAAGTGAAAATAAATTAATTTTTTTAACAATTTCAAATAAAATCATATATAATCAAGAAATTCATATATAACATTAAATGATTATTAGTAAAAACAATTTTCAAAAGTGAAATTGTTTAAAAATGAATTCTATTTCACAAGTGAAAAAGATTTCTTTTAAGGTAATTTACAAGTAGAATTTTTATTTCACAAGTGAAAATAAGTTATATTTGATTTGTTTTTTTTTTTCACAAGTGAAAATAAATTCTTTTTGTAAAATTTTAAAATAATTTCAGAGAGATGAGATTAAACAAATACATCTTAGGAAAACTTTATTTTTAAACAAATACATCTTAGGAAAACTTTATTTTTAAAATAATTTCACAAGTGAAATTATTCTATACATGAGATTTTTTTGATGATAAGAATGAACTTTGTTTTTCTTTTTGTTTTTTCACAAGTGAAATAAAATTTACTCTAACGTGTTTTTGTTTTCTCACACAAGTGAAAATAAAATAAGTTTTTTTTTTATCATTTTCAAATAAATTAATATAGATAAGATTAAATATTATATACATGAATTTTCTATAACATCAGTTTTTTTTATCAGTTTCAGATTAATTCACAAAGATAAGATTAAGTATTATATACATGAATTTACTTTTGATTCATTTTTTTTCACAACAGAAAATAAATTCAATTTAATTTGTTTCTGTTTTTTTAAAAGTGAATATAAATTCAGTTTTTACAAAATTATCACCTAAATTAAATCCATATTAGTAAAACTTTTTTTTTTACAAGAGAAATTATTCCGTATGTGAATATGAATTTATTTTTGTTTTTGTTTTTCACAAGTGAAAATAACATCACTTGGAATATGGTGAGTTGATAACCATATATTAATTATCATCTAAATTAAATCCATATTAGTAAAACGGATTTCTATAGTTGATTCTTATGTGTTTTAGACACCTTGTATGATCATCTCCCAGCAAAAGTTTTTGGTTATGGACCTGCATATGTTAGTATAAAACCAAAGAATATACATAACCAAAGTATGTTAAACCAAAGTAACTTTGTAACCCAGCCACTATTCAAAAATATCTTCCTAAAGTCAACCAAATAATATCTATATTTACTCCTCAACCTACCAAAATAGGTAAGAGTAAATAATTGTATTAATTAACCCTTAAGATTGACTTAGCCTATAAAAAGGGCTCGGATCAAACATTATCTTCATAAAACACATTCTAAATCATCAGCAAACCCTAAAATTACCATGAGCTGGTTTCCACTTGTGTACATATCCTCTGACTCTTCCTCAGATGAAGAGATAGAATATATGACTGATTCTACTTCAGATGCATTTTCGGGATGGACGAATTACTTTCCTCCTTGTGCTACAAGTTCTTCATCTGTGAAATCAAAGAGGAAGAATGTGGAATCTGCTCCTTCACTGAAATTTTACTCAACTTCCACTGATGACGATGAAACTTACACCCCTCTAAGGAGTTGCCAAGGGCTCTTAATCAAGCATTGGAGACAGCCATAGCCAACTTGTAAAAGATACCTGTGCCAGTAAAATCTTCAAGACTCCCAAAGCCTCCAAAGCAAGTTCTTGGTCTTGTCGGTAAGAAGAAGTGGCCAACCTCTGAAAAACCCAAGAAGAGTGTTCCACAGGTCAAGCACAACTATCAGGGCAAGGGAAAGAAGCCAATGGAGTAGCTTGTGTAGGGTGTAGGTTGTTAGTTTTTAAGCTTTTGTGTTTTGATGAATGAATGGATGTACTTTCTTTTGCTATGTAATGGAAAACTTCTTATGAAATAGATCTTCTCTGTTTATTATATTTCCACTGTTATAACAAAAATTTTCCACTGTTTGCATTATTGTTTCCACCGTCGGCTTGATTTACTGCATAAAGATTAGTGGACAAGCAAAATACAAACATAGACAAGCAAGAAGCCAATGGAGTAGCTTGAGTTACTGGATTGAAGTAAACATAGTTAACTTCATTATATTTCAAATTCAATCAATATTTAATTTTTTTTCACAAGTGAAATTTTTTTATCTATGACATTTGTTTAAAGAAATTGTTTTGCTTTTTTTTTCACAAGTGAAAACAAATTAATTTTTTTTAACAATTTCAAATAAAATCATATATAATCAAGAAATTCATAGATAACATTAAATGGATGGTTTTTTATAAATTAATTTTGGATTTCTATGTGTTTTTAAAGGACCTTGGCTTTAATTACAAACCTTGAGCCACTCCCCATAAACAGTAAATCTGCAAAATGCATTAATACAACCCCTATCAGTTTGACAAAAGTCTCCTCCACTTGTCATTTAATGCGTAGCACATTTTATGTGAAATTTTTTCAATTAATGTTGCTCTTGTCATATTATTAAACGAAAAATGTTTAATTTCGAATGTTTAATTTCCTTTTTTATTAAATGCGTAGCACATTTTATGTTTAATTTTTGTTTTTATGTACACTTACAATATGTTAAATTCATTTTTTTTAACATTTTCAAATAAATTCATAAATAACATTAAATGCTTATACGTAGAATTTTGTTTTCTCACAAGTGAAATTAAGATCACTTTGATTAATTTTTCTTCACAGGTGAAAATAAATTCTTATTTATCAAATTTTAAAATCATTAAACAAGAATTTACTTTGATTAGTTTAATTTGTTTGTTTAAAAGTGAAAGTAAAATCAACTTAAATTTTTTTCACAAGTGAAAATATTGTATACATGGAATTTTTTTTCAAAACTGAAAAATAAATTCAGCGAAAATTTTAGAATACCTTGTTAAAATAAAATATAAATTCATGAAATTTATTAAATGAAAAGTGTTTGCGTTTTTGAATGTTTAATTTCCTGTTTTTATGTACACTTACAATATTTAATTTTTTTTTTCACAAGTGAAATTTTTCTATACATGACATTTTTTAAAGAAATTGTTTGGTTTTTGCTTTTTCACAAGTGAAAATAAATTAATTTTTTTAACAATTTCAAATAAAATCATATATAATCAAGAAATTCATAGATAACATTAAATGGATAGTTTTTTATAAATTAATTTTGGTTTTCTATGTTTTTTTAAAGTCCCTTGGCTTTAATTACAAACCTTGAGCCACTCCCCATAAACAGTAACTCATTATTATGGGTATGCGTAAGTATTTTCAAGACCTTTTATTTTCTCCAGGCTCATCATTACTTGTTTTAATTTTTTCATTTCTCATTAATACCTCTCTTAATTTTTTCAGTTCATGCATCTACCCATTTTGTCTATATATATGTTGGATTTCTTTTTATTTTTTCAGTTCATGTATCTACCTTTTTCAGTTCATAACTTTTTCTCTATATCCAACCTTGTGAAAATGTCTGAGAAGCCCTGCTTGAAGGAACTAAGAGATATGTGTGGGTCCGATAAGCTTCATGAGTGTTTTACATTTCTGAATATTCAGGAGATACCGATTAATGAGGTGAACATGAGAAATGTGGCCGCTGTGAGAGACGACATGCGTATGAATGTGGATAAGAGAACCGAACGTATGAGCGAGGTGTTTGAGCTAAACTTTGATGAAGAACACGCTGTTGAGGATGTTTATGATTCACTCCACGAAGTCCAGCTCATTGAGAGACATTTGGTAGAATCTCTTGCAAGTGTTTTGGCTGATTTTCAGAGGTTGATAACATTGAAGAAGGAGACCATTGAGCTGCTGGAGAAGTATGATGAAGACTGAAGGTAGTGTAGGGTTCATTTGTGGTTTTTGGGTCTTTTGGTCTTATGTTCTTGGGTTAGGTAGTTGTTTGGCTACCTATGTTTATGTAGTTGTTTATGTAGTAGTTTGGATGAAAGAACAAGCTGTAGGGTATGTTTTATGAACTTTATTATATGTTTATGTTCTCTAGAATGTTTAATATTTTAATGTTATGAACATATTTTAATGTTCTCTTGAATTACTGTTCATTTAGTGTTATTTATTCATGTTTCAGTGTTGTGATGTTATTGTGAGCTTATTTGATCATTTGAGTACTTGTTCAATGAGACTGTAATGTTACTGAGTTTAATTTTGATAGACTATGATTACTTATGAACTGGTGCTATAGCGGTTAATTTCTGTTGATTTGATCTTAGAACTAGTATTTGTAGTGTAAATCATTGTTGTAAGGGGTGTTTGGTTTAGGAGTTTTTGAGATATAGTAGTTACTTAAAGGACGGTTCTTTGCAATAGATAGCTAACATAAGGCATAGTCATATTAGTTAAAGAATAAAATCAGTTTCATATAGTGAAAAAGTCAACATTAGATTATATAATTTTTAACAGATAGTATATTTGATATATGAGTTTGATAATTGGACTGCTAGTTGCTTATAGTGATTGAGAGTTTGAATTCAGTGATTAAACAAGTTAAACATACACCATTTGTTTGATTTATAGTGTTCAAATTCAATTTGGTCAAAGCTCAAGTGCAAATTAAAAGTCAACCATTTCAATAAGGTCACTTTGATTATTTTTTTTTTCACAGGTGAAAATAATTTGTTATTTGTCAAATTTTAAAATCATTTCACAAGTGAAATTATTCAATTTAATTTGTTTAAAAACAAGATTTTACTTTGATTAGTTTGTTTAAAAGTGAAAATAAATTCAATTTAAATTATTTTCACAAGTGAAAATATTTTTTTTTCACAAGTGAAATTTTTCTCTACATGACATTTGTTTAAAGAAATTGTTTTGTTTTTGTTTTTTCACAAGTGAAAATAAATTAATTTTTTTAACAATTTCAAATAAAAACAATTTTCAGAAGTGAAATTGTTTAAAAATGAATTCTATTTCACAAGTGAAAAAGATTCTTTTAAGATAATTTACAAGTAGAATTTTTATTTCACAAGTGAAAATAAGTTATTTCACAAGTAGAATTTTCGTAAAATTTATTTTTTAGAGAGATCAGATTAAACAAATGCATCTAAGGAAAACTTTATTTTTTTCACAAGTGAAATTATTATTCTTTACATATAAATTTTTTGAATTTATTTTTGATTTGTTTTTTTTTTTCACAAGTGAAAATATTTTTTTTTTCACAAGTGAAATTATTATATACATATAATTTTTTTCATAAGTGAAAATAAGTTCAATTTAATTACTTTCTGTTTTTTTTCAAATTAATATAAAAACCACTGAAATCTTCTTTTGTGAGTCTAATGAGCTATTTCACAAGTGAAAATTATAACCTAAAATTCAGATGAAGAACATTAAATATATATGAGGAAAACTTTTTTTTTTCACAAGTGAAATTACTGTATAAATGGAATTTATTTTTTTTCACAAGTGAAAAATAAATTCAGTGAAAAATATTAAAATGGTAAACTGAAATATTGACATGATTAAACTAAAAAAACCCCTGAAATCTTCTTTTGTGCAGTCTAATGAGCTATTTCACAAGTGAAAAATAAAATAAAAAAGAGATGTTTTTCATCAAAGTACAGATAAAAAAAAATCAACTACAATCTTCGTTGTGCAGTATCAATCACTGTACACTGTTGAATCACTATCATAAACAATTTCATCATCCACCTTTGTGCAGTTCCTACTGTCATGTCTCCTCTTCTTTTTACATTTCCTACAAAATCTTCTTTTCTTCTTCAGATATTCTCTGACTTTCTCTGTTTCGCTTCTCATTCTTTTAAGAAAATTATGTTATATTAATTTGAACTTTCACATGTGAAATATGCTATCACATGTGAAAAAATATATCTGTTTATATCTGTTTTTTATACAACTTTCACATGTGAAAATTATGTTATATTAACTATAAATTTGAACTTTCACATGTGAAATATGCTATCACATGTGAAAAAATATATCTGTTTATATCTGTTTTATATACAACTTTCACATGTGAACAAATATAATCTAATTATATCTGTTTTATATACATCTTTCAAATTTGAAAATTATGTTATATTAACTATAAATTTGAACTGTCACATGTTAAATATGCTATCACATGTGAAAAAATATATCTGTTTATATCTGTTTTATATACAACTTTCACATGTGAAAAAATATAATCTAATTATATCTGTTTTATATACAACTTTCACATGTGAAAATTATGTTATATTAACTATAAATTTGAACTTTCACATGTGAAATATGCTATCATTCATACTACTAGCTCTAACAGTATATTGAACTTTTCAAATCTGAAAAATGAAATCTATTAACTATAAATTTGAACTTTTGCTAAGAACAGAAAATACCTTGAAACGTTGCTCTCTTTTAGTCCTATCCCTTTTGTTTTGAACTTCTCCTTCTCCAAAATTATATTTCTTCTTTGATTTGCTAGGCTTGTCTTCTCTTATTTCTTTTATTGTCTCAATCCCATCAACTACTACTTCAGACACTTGATGACAATTATAAACAGCATAGTTCATTTCTTCTTGAATCAGCAAGAAAATTGTCCTTGTGTAAAACTTTAGAGCATTACGTTCCATTTGCAATTTTGTCTTGAATCTTGGAACTTTTTTTATTGTTTGATCATCAAGAACTTCTTGAGTATGCCTTTGTCTTTCCATAGCAGATTCAAAGCCCATCATGAAGTTTAACAATGTTGATCCTCTGCTTGTGAAATTTTGAAAAAATTGATTCTCACTCTCTGATCTTGATGTCATTCTCATTAGCCCGCATAATTCAACATCTTTAAAATAAGCTGGAATCCATCTTTCTCTTATTTCAAACATATCTGATAACCATTTGTTTTCTTGCAGATTGAATTCATTAATCAAATCCAACCATTGACTTTCAAACTCATCAGGACCAATATACAAACTCCAAACTAAGCGGTGCAGCCTTCTCCTAAAAGCACCATTGCATCAAAACTTCAGTTACTAAATTCAAAGATACTACAACTAGACTTATTTGTAATGAAATATAAATTATAAAGAGATTTTAAATAATGTATTTTTGCGTGTCTTACCTTTAAAGGAAGCTTGTTTGTAATGTGCCACATACAAAGCCTATGTTTTGATTCATTAAACACAGCAGCAATGGCTTTTCTCATAGCAGGATCTTGATCAGTCACTACCAATCTTGGTTGCTTTGAAAAGGCCTTTAAGAAACATCGCAACAACCAGATGTATGACTTTGTTGTTTCGTTTGATAACAATCCAGCACCGAATGTGACACACTTTCTGTGGTTGTCAATTCCCGTGAAAGGTACAAATACCATGTTATATCAAAAAAAAAAAAACTTTTATCAATACCCTTTTTCAATTGTGAAAATATGCTTTACAAATTATTTCAATTTATTTCAAAATTTCATTTACTTATTGATTTTTTTTCACATGTGAATATTTTTTTCACATATGAATATTTTCAGTTATTTTTAAATTTCGTTAAAGGTTCGTTTTTAAATGCATATAAGAAAAAAAAATTTCACAAGTGAAATTATTCTATATGATAAATTTATATTTTTCACAAGTGAAATTCAGAGACAATAAGATTAAATTCAGATTAGTATTATTAAAATTCAGTTTTTACAGTGAAAGAAAACATACTTGTTGGTTCTGAAAGTTGCATCAAAGGATATCGTGTCTCCAAATTCTTTGTAATTATATTTCGCCTTCTCATCTGCCCAAAAGAGCCTATTCAGCTGGCTGTCTTTAACAGCATACTCAAAAGAAAAATTTGCCACATTTTTAGCCTGTTTTCCATCTTATTAATCAGCATCTGTGCATCACTATCACCAATATGACTGTTCAAGTCTCTTGTTTGATTCCTAAACTCAGTGTCTGTTGCATCAACTTCATCATATCCTCCGTTGGTAGCTGCATAAAGGTGATGTGCTCTTGTCGCACCAATATTTGTTCCTCCAAGTTGTTGCATAAACATTTTCTCTCTGTGGGTCAATTTTTTCTTCTTCTTTGTCAGATGTCTATGTTAGGATCATAGTTTTCAACTATTCAGTCAAGTCTCGGTCATTTCAGTCAATGTAATAGGTTGCTAGAATTATCATAATTAGCTACGTTATTTAGTTACTCGTATGGTTAATGTTTAAGTCTAATAAAGTGTCCAATGGGCCTTAAAGCCCACGAATTAGTAAGATAGGAAGGAAGGGAGTGTTGCCCTATCCATCTCCTATAAATAGGACACTATGTATCACTTTACAAATGTTGGTTAATTTCATATCTTAAGAAAACTCTTGCTCTTTCATCTTTCATATTGTTATTAATCAACCAAGTCTAATTCTCATCTCATTTCTCTTATAAGATTACTTGTGTTTACTAATATGGTGACCTAACAAGTGGTATCAATCGCTAGAAGAAGATGTAGCTTTTCTTTTTGTACTATTCGATTCTTAAAACTTGTTTTTCATCTCGTAAATCTTAAAAAGTTTGCAACTTTATTGTTTATTTTGTGTTTTTATCACATATTTGTTACCAAACTTGTGTTAAAAACCATAAGAAACAACAAAGTTTCGAAATTTTTAAGTTTCTTAGATTCGTTGAATTTGTACTTTTTATCGAGGTTATTCAAATTTTGATAAAAAGTTAAAGTTTGCAACTTTCATTAAGATTTCATCATTTTAATGCTAGTTGTACAAGAATCTTGGATTAAAAACACGTTTTAGGCTTGCTTTTTACAAAAAGAAAATCTGCGTTTTTGGCTTCTTATCGAGAACACAAAACCCCAATTTATCGAGAACCTTAAACCCTCTTTTATCGAGAACCTTCGATATTACTACTTAAGTGTTTTTGTTGCTTACTCAGTGCTTTTCTCTCTTGTATAAGAAAGAAAACACTTCGACATATTGGATAGTTTCGTTATTGTATAATCTCGAAACTTTGGATACTTGTTATCGAGAACCTGAGGTTATCGAGAACTTCACCAGTTATCGAAATCAATTATTTGTTTTCGAAATCTTGTGAATCTATCGAAATTACTTTCAAAAACAGCGAAAACATACTTTGTCTTCATAAGACCAAAGATCTCGATAATTGTCTCCAACATTTCTCGATAACTTTCTTTTATCGAGAACAACGTGAGTTATCGAGATCCTACTTGTGTTATCGAGAACCTTAGCTTATCGAGATTATCTGGACTTTAACAGTTTATCGAAATCATCTAATAACCAAGTATCGAAATCACATTGGGATTTGTTTTCGAAGATTAGCCTTAAGTACTATACCTTCTACACGATCCATCATATACACAAGTTTCTTTCTCTCTAATATCTTCTAACTTATATTCTTCAAAAAAAAAAGTTTTTTGGCGGGAAAATTTGAGTAAAATTTATTTTTTAGGGGAGACTAAACGTTCAATTTTTACGCGAAATTCAAATTTTGGTATAACAGTGAAAATTTTGGCCGAAAATTCAAATTTTTAGGCCAAAATTCAAATTTTTTCAGTAAAATTTGGCGTCAAAATTTCAAAAACTCAAATTTTTCTAGTGACCTTAGAATTGCATTTAATAGTGATTTTCAAAATTCTGGGAGAGAAAATTTTTTAAATTCTATTTTTGGAGGGAAATCAGAAATCACTATATATCGACCTTGTGTGTCATCTAACCATCTTTTCACATTTTGTTTGATTATTCCGATTACATCGCAACAATCACGGGGGAGAGAAAATGTATCAATCAAGGTCGCTAATGAATGAACAGCAGTCTCAAATCTCCTCACCCACCAACAACAGATTAAAACCTTCATCTAATCCTTCACCACCAAACTCTGCTCTTCAAGGATCTCAAGACAGTGATTCGCAAGAAGTTTTCATGGAAGAAATGAAAGAGAAATGCATGGCATCTTATAGATTACTTCATTCACATCTTAAGGTCCTCTCAAACATTGACTTAGCAGGAACTCGTTCCGAGTATGGATTCAAACGGGCATTTCCATCACTCTTTGGTGAAGACGTTCAGACGTTCACTCATACGATGTTCCTTAACATGGATCAACTTGAAGATCAACTTAACAAAGAAGAACATCACGAGAATGGATCCATGGCTGCCTTTTGTGTACTTAAGAAACAGTTTCAGCAATTCATCTGTACGAGGGTATATTCGGATGATGACTCTCTCATGGCAAGCAAGTATTTTCTTGAATACACTCGACTTAGTTTTCAAATTTTCAAAGATGTACTGCTCCAACTAATGGAGTCTATTGAGAAGTTGATTGCTGAAAGAATACTTCATGAAAGAGAGTTTAACAGAAGGGTGAATGAAAGTAAATTGCAGACTCAAGAAGGGAAAATTAATACGGCTAAAGCATTAGATGCTAGTTTGGTTGACAAGGAAAGTAGTGGGACAAAATTAGAACAGTCGGATGGCAGCAGCAGATTAGAGAATGATGCAGACACTGATTATGCAGAGATCGGACCCTCCTATGACTCAGAGCCCAACTTTGACAAAGAACAGATGGTTGAGGAAGATGTCATACCCATCTATGACACAGAACCAAACTTTGATAAAGAGCTAATGGTTGAGGTACAATCTACTGTTGTTCATATTATGCCTGCTAATGAGAAACAACAATCTGAGCATCCTGAATTCAGAAGTGAAGGAGAGGTTGACCAGAATGTTGTGCAATGTCTAGAAAAATGTTTTGAATCTGAGCCCTTGCTTGATAATCTAATGAGTGAAACATCAAACCAAACTCTTGAGTCTCAAAATATTCTTCTCAAAAAGACCATTGCCCAGTTTGAAAAAGATTTTTCAAAACTTGAGGCACATTGCATCTCACTTGAACTTAAATTGCAAAATGAATCTCTGAATTCGGGCAACAATGGTCAGTTTTTGAATGAACAAAGTAAACATGTGGATGCATTAGTCAAGGAAAACGAGCTTTTAAAGGGTCAAATTCAGGCACAAGGGTTTGCAAATGCTGCATTGCAAAACAAATTAAGAAGATTGATTGGCCAGAGTGTGGATACTAAGTTTGCAAAACCATCAATCTTGGGGAAACCGCCTATTCAAACAATCAGAAAACTGCATTTAAATCTGAACGAGCCAAATTTTCAAAATCTCGGTTTGCCTCCAAGTTGTTGAGATAAATCATTTGACAAAACCAGTCACTCCACATTCCTGGCCTAAGGAAAATGCATATGTTTCTGCTAAACCTAAACACATGATTATGTCTGGCTCATCTAGGATTAGTTCGAAAACCGTGTCTAAAACGAGCATTAAAAGTAAAGGGTCTTATGAAAAAAATGACATGTACAAGAACTATGATCTAGAAAAGGCTAGGAAAAAGGCACTACTTCAAAAGGACGGAATTCTAGGTTCAAAACCTTGTGTGATGCCTTCCACTATATTGCAAAACACTGCTAGTAGTAGCAAACAAAAACCTAAGAGTACTCAACAAACTAATAGGAATTGGCTAGCATCTAAGAGTAGTTGCGTAAATAATCATGTTGTAGGTGCTTTAAAATATCTCTCAAAGGGAAATTCACTTGCAAAGGCACAATCGTGTATGACAAACAAACACGTTGAACCAAAAGTTAAGATTCAGAAACCTAAGAAATGGATCAATATAGGACATAGGTTTCCTCAACCAAGTGATGCTCCCACATTTCATTCCACTGCACCTAAGAGGAAAACATCTCCTAGATCTAACCTTAGGTGGGTACCCACGGGTAGAATTTTCAAAACGATTGGTCTTAGGTGGATTCCTACAGGAAAGATATTATACATTTGCACAAAAACTAACGTGAAATCCACAGAATCTATCCCTGAGAAGAGAAACGAAATCATTGATATAGTGTGTTCTGGTGTCAAGAAGATAATTGACACTACTACTTTATGCTTCTAACATCCGGAACCCAATTACACTTGGGGATCCTTGTTCTCTGTTTTATCTCTTCTCTCCTTCTTAACAGCTTGAACAGGAATGGCTTTCGTATACTTCAGTACGAAACCCGCACTTAAATGATGGCTTCGGAACAACTCAGTTTCGGACCCGAGCTTAATGTTATGGCTTCTGAGCGCAACAGCTTAGGACCCGAACTTAACCGTTTAAATTTTCCAGATCGTTCAGCTGCACCTTTACCTTTAATCCGTCAAGAATTGGAAACGTTGTTCACTCCACTGTTTGATGACTCTTTTGAGAATCATGCACAAAATGTATCCACCGATTCCGCTGCTCAACCTGCCACTATTCCAGTGCCTAATACACCCGTTACTACAACTACTGTAGAAACTGATGCACCTCCAACAGATTCACCAACAGCAGATGAACAGACAGACTCCAACTCATACAATGCACCTGAAGATCTGAATCAACAAGAAGTACCCGAACCTTTCAGATATTCCAGAGTCGTCAACACGGGATTTGGAATCGACTAATGTGCAGTAGTTCCATAACCCTCACCCTTCAACACATCATTGGACACGTGATCACCCAATTGTCAACATTATTGGTCATCCCCAAGCTCCAGTGATGACTCGACAGAAACTTCACTCCGATGCTGAACACTGCATGTATGCACTCACCGTTTCTCATGCCGAACCAAAAAGCATCAAGGAAGCAATGACACATGATAATTGGATTGAGTCTATGCAAGAGGAATTCGACCAATTCAAAAGACTAGAAGTCTGGGAATTAGTTGAAAGGCCGGATGGAATTTATGTAATTGGACTTAAATGGATATGGAAGAATAAGTTGGACGCAGAAGGTAATGTCATACGCAACAAATCCCGATTGGTAGCTAAAGGTTATAGTCAGGAGGAAGGAATCGACTTTGAAGAATCTTTCGCACCCGTGGCTAGACTTGAAGCTGTACGGATCTTTCTGGCATACGCTGCTCACAAAAACATGATCGTGTACCAAATGGACGTCAAAACAGCATTTTTGAATGGTCAGTTACGTGAGGAGGTATACGTCAGTCAGCCGGAAGGATTTGTAGACCCAGAGCATCCGAACCATGTCTATCGACTTAAGAAGGCTCTCTACGGTCTCAAACAAGCCCCCAGGGCATGGTATGACAAACTTACTGCTTTCTTACTTGCTAATGGTTTTACCAAAGGTTTGATAGATCCAACTTTATTTATCCAAAGACACGGGGAAGACGTTTTAATCGTACAAATTTACGTAGACGACATTATTTTTGCATCTACTAACAAAAAGTATTCTAATGCTTTTGCAAAATTAATGAAACTAAATTTTGAAATGTCGATGATGGGTGAACTTACGTTCTTTCTAGGATTACAAGTTCATCAATCTCCCCGTGGTATTTTCCTAAGTCAATCAAAATATGCTCTTGAAATAATAAAGAAACATGGAATGACCAGTTGTGACACATACAATACCCCAATGTCAAACACAACTAAGTTAGATGCGGATTTACATGGGAAAATGGTAGACCCCACAAAATACCGAAGTATTATTGGGTCGCTCATGTATCTAACCGCTAGCAGACCGGATATTGTATTTGCTGTGTTTATGTGCTCTCGCTATCAGTCGCGTCCTACTGAACGTCACCTCAATGAGGCTAAACGAATCCTTCGATACGTGAAAGGAACCATTCACATGGGGATCTGGTATCCGAAGGATTCTGGTTTTGAACTAATTGCTTTTTCAGACGCTGATCATGCAGGGTGTATGGATACACGAAAAAGTACTTCTGGTGGTTTACAGTTTCTTGGAGACAAGCTTGTGTCTTGGCAATCTAAGAAGCAGGACTGCACTTCACTCTCATCTACTGAATCAGAATATGTGGCTATGGCTGCCTGCTGTGCTCAAATCATTTGGATGCGTACGCAGCTGATGGACTATGGCTACTCATTCGAGAAGATTCCGATGTACTGTGACTCAAAAAGTGCCATTGCTATTTCCTGCAACACGGTTCTACATTCCAAGTCTAAGCACATCGATCTCCGATATCATTTCATCAAGGAGCATGTCGAGAAGGGTACAGTAGAGTTATACTTCGTGGGTACCGAATACCAATTGGCAGACTTGTTCACTAAACCTTTACCACCGGCTAGGTTCACTGAACTCGTTCACCGAATTGGTATGCGTTGTTTGACTCCAGATGATTTAAAATCTCTTCTGGAAAACAATTAATGGAGTCAAACACCAAAAATATCTTTTGTAAATATTTATTCAAAAACAAAAGAAAAAATTGAAAAACCATAAAAACAACAAAAAGATTTTCTTTCATTTCGTTTCGTACTTTTATTTCATTTTGTTCACAAATGCAAGCACACGATCTCGTTCAACACTTTGGTCTCTCAAAATTTTCCATATTTTTACGACCAAATGTTGAGGGGGAGAATGTTCGTCAAAATTTCTCAATTTTACTCAAAGACGTGCACTTGCATTTTGTTTAAAAACAAAAGACTTTTTGCTTTTAATTTTGGTGGTAATTCACGTATTACAGTTACGTCAATTAAATTTGACATTTCTTCCTATTAGGATATACCTTAGATGTTATTGTTGCCATAAGTCGTTAACTTAACCGTTAAAACAATTATCTAGGACTTATTATAGAAAACATGTAGTTAAGGGACTAAATATGCCTAGTAGTGAAAGTTTCAAAAAATTCTCACCCAAACTATTCACCCCCCGTTTTTCATAATTATCAAAAAACAAAAATTATACTTTTTCTCTCAAAAACATCTCACGGCTCACAATCATTCTACAAATCCATCCTTTGAATCGTCAAACCGTAAGTGTTAATATGTTCTTTAGCATAATATAAAACATGGTTTTCATGGAATCATGATGTTAACGGTTAGATTTTGTGTTTGATTGATGTCGAGTTCTAGGGTTGCGTAGGCTATAGAGATCACAAATTCGTGGTGTTTAGGTTGATTAAATATAGGGCTTTTGTTCTTTTAAACGTGTTTATCATGCTTGAATACACAAATCATAACTTGCAACATGTATTAATGATTCTCGATGTCCCTAGTTTTCGATGTGTTGTGTTTTTGAGAGTTAGTGATGTTTTGTTTGATATTAGTGGTGGGAATAGTATGTTAGGATGTTAGGAACATATCATTATGCTTGAAATGTTACAATTTCACGTATGGTTGAATCTAGATGTTCTTAGGGTTTCGATGAATTGGGTATTTTCAATGTGTTGTTGTTTGTTCTAATTCAGTGCTCATATCATGTTTATATATGCTTGAATTGTATGAAATCAGTGATAAAACAACATGATTCAACTTATCTTGTAATCTAGATAGATTAGGGTTTATACATATTTTCGAAAACATGGACATGTTTGATGTTTGTGTTTTTTAACATTGGTTATGTGCTTATTTGCTTCAGGTTCACACAAGGATTCAACATCATAACACAAACGTATGTCTACATGTTTTCTCAAAAATTCTTGTATAAGAATTTTCGAAAAGTGATTCTTATCGAAAACACTTATCGAGATCCTTCGATAAGTTATCGAGAAACCTCATAACTTAGTTTATCGAGATCTCTTTATAACTTATAGAAATCTCTCAATAAGTGTTGTCGAAATCAAAAGGTTTTCGAAATCCCTGATTTATCGAGATCATGAAAAACTGTCTTATCGAGATCACTAAGATTCAAGTTATCGAGAACATTTGTCTGACATGTTATCGAGATCTTTCAGTTTGAAAGTTACCAAGAACACTCAATGCAAATGTTATCGAGATCACTGAATTGGAGAGTTGTCGAGAACACAGATTTGCAAGTTATCGAGATCACACTTAGAATAATTTTTGAAAAGTTTGTATAACATGTAAACTTTATAAAAACTAAGTTGTATTCATGTGAACTTGTATTCATGCGTATGTGACCATTGCATCATTAACTTGTGGATGTTTAGTGATTGTGTAATCTATTAGATGTACTTAATTTGCATAATGTGTTTTGAATGCTTATCGTTACGTCTTAGATTATATGCAATTTATCATCGTCATAACAACATCTCACGTGTTTAATGAACTTTGCATGCAAAATGGAATATGAATGGCCTTAAGTATCAAACTCGAACGTTAACTTACAAACTAACAAGTTGAATGTTTGATCTTATGACATTACATTTTCAGTACACAATGGCTCAACAACAACAACAAGGAGAAAATGCACCAGCACAGAACCTTCCACTCATCACTCTTGGTGAAATTGTTCCTGCTGACTAAAATGTTACTATTGGCAACAACAACGCTCGCATCGACTTCAACAAGCTCATAATTACTGAAGATTCTTGCCGGATAGTCAAAGACGTTCTTTTGGCACATCCATGTAAGAGCATGCTAACGAAGTCTGCTTCTGTTCCAACCTTCTACATCCACCAATTCTGGCACACTGCTAAGGTCAACTTGGACGATGCTTCATTCAAAGTCACTCTTGAACGACAAGAGTACGAAGTTGATCTTGATGTTTTAAGGAAGGTTCTCATGCTTCCTACTTCCGAAGAGTATGAACCAATGATGAAGGAGATATCAAAAACAAAATCAACTTTTCTCTCTTTAAACATCACACGGCTTACAATCAATCTGCAAATCCATCCTTTGAATCTTCAAACCGTAAGTTATTTCATGATCTTTACGTTATTCTAACATAGGGTTTTCATGGAATCAAAAAGTTTATGGTTAGATTTTGCGTAGGATTGATATCGAGTTCTAGGGTTTGCGTTAAGCTATAGAGATCACTAATTCGTGTTGTTTAGGTTGATTAAACATAGGGCTTTGGTTCTTTTAAACGAGTTTATCATGCTTGAATACACAAATCATAACTTGCAACATGTATTAATGATTTTCGATGATCCCTAGTTTTCGATGTGTTGTGTTTTTGAGAGTTAGTGATGTTTTGTTTGATTTTACTAGTGGGATATGTTAGTTAGGGTCTTAGGAACATATCAGTATGCTTGAATTGTTACAATCTCATATATGGTTGAATCTAGATGTTCTTAGGATTTCGAAGATTTGGGTATTCTCTATGTGTTGTTTCTTGGTCTAATTCAGTGTTCATATCATGTTTGGATATACTTGAATTGTATGATATCAATGATAAAACAACATGATACAACCTAACTTGTAATCTAGATAGATTAGGGTTTATACATGTTTTCGTAAACATGCATATGTTTGATGTTTGTGTTCTTAACATTGTTTCTGTGCTTCATTGCTTCAGGTTCACACAAGGATTCAACATTTTAACACAAACGTATGTCTACATGTATTCTCGAAAATTCTTGTATAAGAATTTTCGAAAAGTGATTCTTATCGAGAACACTTATCGAGATCCTTCGATAAGTTATCGAGAAACCTCATAACTTAGTTTATCGAGATCTCTTTATAACTTATCGAAATCTCTCAATAAGTGTTGTCGAAATCACAAGGTTTTCGAAATCCCTGATTTATCGAGATCATGAAAAACTGTCTTATCGAGATCACTAAGATTCAAGTTATCGAGAAAATTTGTCTGACAAGTTATCGAGATCTTTCAGTTTGAAAGTTATCGAGAACACTCAGTGCAAATGTTATCGAGATCACTGAATTGGAGAGTTGTCGAGAACACATATTTGCAAGTTATCGAGATCACACTTAGAATGATTTTTGAAAAGTTTGTATAACATGTAAACTTTATAAAAACTAAGTTGTATTCTTGTGAACTTGTAATATTGTGTATGTGTCCATTGCATCATTAACTTGTGGATGTTTAGTGATTGTGTAATCTATTAGATGTACTTAAAATTGCCTAGTGTGTTTTGAATGCTTATCATTACGTCTTAGATTATATGCAATGCATCATCGTCATAACAACATCTCACGTAGTTAATGTACTTTGCATGCAAAATGGAATAGGAATGGCCTTAAGTATCAAACTCGAACGTTAACTTACAAACTAACAAGTTGAATGTTTGATCTTATGACATTACATTTTCAGTACACTATGGCTCAACAACAACAACAACAAGAAAATGCACCAGCACTGAACCTTCCACTCATCACTCTTGGTGAAATTGTTCCAGCTGACTACAATGTTACTATTGGCAACAACAACGCTCGCATCGACTTCAACAAGCTCAGAATTACTGAAGATTCTTGCCGGATAGTCAAAGACGTTCTTTTGGAACATCCATGTAAGAGCATGCTAATGAAGTCTGCTTCTGTTCCAACCTTCTACATCCACCAATTCTG
>LBNU01014055.1:0-46469 GCA_014162995.1 Artemisia annua | reverse complement strand
AGTTCTAAATAATATTTAGCACTTCTGGTAATTTTCCCATAATTTCTACTGTTCATTTGGTAATTTTTAGATTTAATTTTAATTAAAACAGTTTCATTAGAAAAACCAAAAAGAAAATAGTTTTAGTATTTAAATTTAATCTCAGATCCATTTTTATAATTTTTCTAGCTTGTATACATTATTTAGAATCTGTAAAAATTGGATTTGTAATTTTCTCTTTTAATTTTCTATTTTTCTTTTTTATTCTAGTTTAATTAACCTTTATATAATAGTTTAGTAATTAATTAATAAAAGATCCACAAAAAGACAAAAATATTTATTTTTAATTTTTATATTTCTTTTAAGTTATTTTAGATTTTTAGAAATTAATTTTGCAAATTTTTAGTGTAATTTGTAATCTTAATCCTTTATAGATTTGTTATAAATTAGTTTTGATTAACTTTTTAAATAGTTTTATTAATTAATTAATATTTTAATATTAATATAATCAAAAAATTAATTTTCTTTTTTATTTTAATTTTCTTTTCATTTTAATTTTGTAAAAGTTTCATTTTTACCCCTGTAGTTTTTAATTTGTCATATTTAACCTTTTTCCATTTTTCTTGATTAGTCTGTCTGTATTAGGTTTTCCCCAAGCCTAATTTTGTTTCCCCGTAGCGTAGAATTTTATTATTATTTTCTTAGTGTAGTCAATACCAAAATAATCATTCTCAATCTGGTTACTGTTCCTGATCACTCATTCCATAAACGTTTTCAAAAATACAATTTCAATCTCGTCGGGATATAACCACCCGGGAATACACTGTGCTTACACCGGATCATTAATTGATCACTCTCTCCCTCATTTGACTTAGTTGACCACACCTGGTTGACTGGTTAGTTTGGGAGGAGTCACTTACGTCTTACATTGGCATAACTCTTTTTCCGATCCCTTGCAGCTTGTAAGCGTTGTCGGATTTGAACTATTTTCTCATTAGTCTCATGGATTATCTCTGGTCCCGTAAGTTGAACTTCTCCAACTTCGGCCTAGCAGACAGGGGATCTGCACTTTCATCCATAAAGTGCTTCGTACGGTGCTACCTTAATGCTAGCGTGATAACTATTATTATATGAGAATTCTATCAACGGTAAGTGTTTCTCCCATCCTTTTCCAATATCTATCACACACGCTTGAAGCATATCCTCTAGTGTTTGGATAGTTCTTTCACTTTGACCGTCGGTTTGAGGATGATATGTCGTACTCATGTCTATCTGAGTACCTAGGGCCTTTTGCATAGATTGCCAAAATCTTGACGTGAAACGAGAATCACGATCCGATATGATAGATATTGGCACTCCATGTCGGGAAACTATTTCCTTGAGGTACAACCTAGCAAGGTATTCCATATCATCTGTTTCTTGTATAGAAATGAAGTGAGCTGATTTCGTAAAGCGATCAACTATTACCCAAATAGTATCATGCCCGTTAGATGTTCTAGGGATTTTGGTGATAAAATCCATCGTTATCCTTTCCCATGTCCAAATGGGAATTTCAGGCTGTACCAATAAGCCGGATGGCTTTAGACATTTAGCCTTCACTCTAGAACATGTTAAACACTTGCCCAGATATCTAGCAATGGATGCCTTCATGTCGGGCCACCAATAATGTTTCTTCAGATCCTGATGCATCTTGTCAGAACCCGAATGGATGGAGTACTTAGATTTGTGGGACTCGTGCATTATTAAGTTCCTTAAGTTACCATAGTATGGTAGCCATCTCCGATTCTTAATACAACGAGTTTCGTCTAAACGTACCTCAAAAGCCTTATTCATCCCTCGTAGGTTTTCCATTTTAAGATTTTCTCCTTTGAGGGCTTCATCCTGGGCTTTGAGTATTCGAGAAGGTAAATCCGAATGAAGAGTCATAACTAATGACATAATCCTAAGTGGTTTGATTCGTTCCTTACGGCTCAAATCATCTGCTACTACGTTGGCTTTGCCAGGGTGGCAACGAATCTTACAATTGTAATCAGCGAGCAGTTCTATCCATCATCGTTGTCTCATGTTCAACTCTTTTTAATTAAGAATATGCTGTAGGCTTTTATGATCGGTGAAAACCGTACATATTGTGCCATACAGATAATGTCTCCATATTCTCAGAGCGAACACTACTGCTTCTAATTCTAGATCGTGTGTGGTGTAATTTTCCTCATGCGGTTTAAGTTGTCGTGATGCATAAGTGATGACCTTATCTCAATCAATACCGCTCGAAGACCTCGACGCGAAGCATCACAGTAAACAACGAAATTGTCGTTTCCCTCTGGTAATGCTAAGATCGGAGCTTCACACAACTTTCTCTTCAAAAGTTGGAAAGCTATCTCTTTGTATTTTTCCCAGACAAACTTCCTGTTTTTCTGGGTTAACTCCGTTAAAGGTTTTGCGATCTTCGAAAATCCCTCAATAAACCTTCGATAATAGCCCGCCAGTTCTAAGAATTGTCGTATTTCAGTGGGGTTCGTAGGATACGGCCAATTCTTGATGGCTATGATTTTTGTAGGATCGACACGAAGTCCTTGTTTATCTACCAAGTGTCCGAGAAATTGCACGATACTAATCCAGAATTTGCACTTAGAGAACTTTTCATAAAGTTTCTCCGTCTTAAGTAATTCCAGGATTATCCTCAAGTGTTGAGCGTGCTCTTTCTCATTATGAGAATAGATAAGGATATCATCTATGGACACTATAACAAATTTATCCAAGTATGGTTTACACACTCGGTTCATGAGATCCATGAAAACCGCTGGTGCGTTTGTCAAACAAATGGCATCACTTGAAATTCATAGTGCCCATATCTTGTTCTGAAAGCGGTCTTAGGGATATCCTCTTTCCTCACTCTCAGTTGATTATAACCAGATCGTAAGTCGATTTTCGAATAAACACTCGAACCTTGAAGTTGATCAAACAAGTCATCTATCCTGGGTAATGGGTATCGATTTTTGATAGTAAGTTTGTTTAATCCACGTTAATCGATACACATCCTAAAAGATCCATCTCTCTTCTTAGCGAATAGAACAGGAGCTCCCCAGGGTGATGTACTTGGACGTATGAAACCTCGATCGGCTAATTCCTGGAGTTGTTTAGAGAGTTCCTTCATCTCTGAAGGGGCTAACCTATAGGGGGCTTGGGCCATAGGTGTCGCTCCGGGGATTAAGTCGATTTGAAATTCTATTTGACGAACGGGAGGTAAGCCAGGTAAATCCTTTGGAAAAACTTTTGGGTATTCCCTGACTACAGGGATCTCGTCCAGTTGTTTTTCATCTGGCTTAGTCTCCGTTACTTGAATAATGAAGACTTGACAACCTCGCGAGATGTATCATTCCATTTTGATACATGAGATGAAGTTAAGACGAGTTTTACTTCGATCTCCTTGGATAATTAAAGTTTCACCGTTGATAGGTACATGGATGATATTCTCGTCATAAAGAATCTTAGCTTGATTCTTGGACAACCAATCCATTCCCTTTACAACGTCAAAACTACCGAGTCTCATGGGTATAAGATCGATTTCGAAAGGGTGGTTAAGTAAGGTTAGGGTACAACCCTGAATGACGGCGTTAGTACTAACTAGGTTTCCGTCGGCCATTTCTATGTCATAGTAGGTATCTAAGGCTATGGGTTTGATCCTAAGTCTAGAGGCAAAAGGTATAGATACGAAACTCCTATCGGCTCCAGAATCAAATAGTACTCTAACTAGATGATGGTTTAAGAGAAACTTACCCGTGAATACGTTCGGATCTTGCGGATCATTCCTATCCCTTAACATATAAGCTCTACCATGGGCACCATCAGTATTTTTCTTTGGACATTTACTTGCATAGTGTCCCTTTTCTCCGCAAGCATGACAAATGACCGTTGCTGGTGGCGGATTACCCCTAGTGGCTGGTCCTTTATGCCTGCAATCCTTTGCCTGATGGCCCACCTTGTTACATATGTTACATTTGACGAAACAAGGCCCTGTGTGATGCCAATTGCATTTCATANTCGTTCGGATCTTGCGGATCATTCCTGTCCCTTAACATATAAGCTCTACCGTGGGCACCATCAGTATTTTTCTTTGGACATTTACTTGCATAGTGTCCCTTTTCTCCGCAAGCATGACAAATGACCGTTGCTGGTGGCGGATTACCCCCAGTGGTTGGTCCTTTATGCCTGCAATCCTTTGCCTGATGGCCCACCTTGTTACATATGTTACATTTGACGAAACAAGGCCCTGTGTGATGCCAATTGCATTTCATACACAGAGGGGCTTTCCCAGCATAACCACTTCCTTTATTTGGAGTGGCGGCATATGCTCTAGCATTCTCTTGCCTTGGGTTTGGTTGAGGATAGGGGTTGGTTCGTTGATCACTATTATTGTTACGAGTATTGCCGAAAGCTCTCCCATCGTGGAACTTTCGTTTATTATCGTTGAGCGCTGACACAGTGTTGTGCTTTGTTACTTGATACATTAACCTTAAAGTAATGTTAATGGCTTCCTATAAATCTTGCGGTTTAGAGGCAGTATCATTCCCTTTGATACTCCAGGGCAAACCTCCAATGAAAACTTCTATTGTCTTTTCAGTAGTTAGCACCATTATAGGACACAAAGTTGCCAATTCCTGAAATCTCCTAATATAAGTTTTGACATCGTGCCCCTTCACAATCAAGTTATAAAATTCATCCTCCATTTTCTTGACTTTCGTTCTAGGACAATATTTCTTAATCATAAGCTTTTTAAAGTCAGTCCAGGTTAACTTGTATGCCTCCTCAATTCCTATTGGCTGAGCATACGAGTTCCACCAGGACAAAGCTTCTTCGGTAAGAGTACCGGTAGCAAACTTAACTCTACAATCCTCAGTATAGTTACTACGAGAGAATACTGATTCACATCTCTCAAACCAGTGAATCAGTCCTATGGCCCCTTTTGTCCCCTTGAAATTGAAGGGTTGACAGCTCATAAATTCCTTGTAGTTACTCTTCTTCACTACAGGAATTTCGGGGTTTCTAGCCATGTTAGCATTCCTAGCTTCTAGTGCCGCAGTCATAGTGTCAGTAACAAGTTGCCGGATGGCTTCCTAAGTCATGGCGGGAGTAACGGGAGTAGTAGGAGTAGTTGATCTTGTACGTACCATTCTATAGACGTTCGCAAGATAAGATGTGATAAGAATAATGTCATTTCCAATTTTGACATTCTTGCAAGTTCTAACTAATAGAATCTTGAGTAGTGACGGAAGATACAAGTTCTAACTCTTAGAACATTGCCTGATACCAGAGAAATAGAGTATAGGGAATCCTAAAACTAAAAGGGCGGATTTCCTAATATGATTTACTATATTCCTTGAAAGTTCGTTTCCCCCGTCTAAAGGCATAGTGATACTAACCTAAGGGATTCTAATTGTTATAAGTTTTAGTGTTCCTAAGTAGAATTACTAGTTTTTAAGATTCCTAATGACCTCGAGTTCTTTAAAACCTAAGGTAGGCCTATAGTGATTCCTAAGATATAAGGCATGGGGGATCCTAATGCGGGATATGTAACTAAGTATAGGCAAACTATAATTTTTTATAACGACTTGTTCCTATATCTTACAGGGTGAAAACTACACACATACTACCTATTAGACTACCTATATAACTAAACTACCTATATAACTAATTCTATAACCTTACTAGTTTGATCCTTTGTTGTTCTTAAGTTCTTGGATTGCTTTTAACACATCCCTTATGTCAGACTTATGACTATCCCTAATATCTTCGATGATCATTTCTATAGTGGAAAGTCTAACATGTGCGGTAACTAGTTCGTCAGAGTGTCCTTCATACTTTGTTTGTAACTTAAAGATTTAGCTACGTGTTTTCTCTAATTCATTCTCTAACCTAGTGTAGTCTTTTTGAATTATCATTCTACCTTTTCCTAAGTCACTAATTTTATTTTCTACTTCTTCAATACGTCCTAAAGATAACTTATCTAAGTGACTAAGTATATCCTCTATTTTTTCTTCATGTTTTTCTAAGGGTGTTTTGTAAGAACTATTTCCTATTTCAAACCTAGGGGGAGGCGAGGGTGGTATAATACGCAATTTCTTACAGGGAGGGGAAACTGCTTCGGGAACATAGCAATCATGACTAGTATAGTGAGGTATAGATGGGGTAGGAGTTAAAGTAGGTACGGTAGGAATGTCACTACCATATGCTTGCATATAACCATTATATGCTTGCATATAGGGATCATTCGGAGAGGGTTCTAAAGCTAAGGCAACTAAGACATCATGGGCTAATTCTTCCAGAGAATTAGAACCAGAGGATGAGTGAGTAGGGGTAGCCCGAGTATACTCATAACTATTTGATGAGGTATCCTCATCATCAGTGTCAAACACGATGATAGGATTGTTAAAGGAAGACATATCTAACTGTAATGCCCCGGAAAAGTATCTTAGCATATCCTAACCTATATTATACCCTAAAGGCAATAGCAATAGTGGGAATCTAACTTAGAGGCAATAGTGGGGAATTATCCTAAAGGCAATTCGGGGAATCTAATCTGAAGGCAAGTCAGGAATCTTAACCTAAAGGCAAGTCGGGAGTCTAAAGGCAAGTTCGGGGATTCAAGTGGCACGGAGGACTTTTTAGAAAAAGTGGTTATAGCTTAGGAAAATCCTTTTGTTCTCTATAAACAAGGCTCTGGTACCAATCTGTAACACCCCCATTGTTCATAGACCGCAGCGGATGTTAGGTCTGGGTTATTACTTCATGGAAACAAAGACAAGATAATAGAAAATGACTCGAAAAGAGTGGTTTTTTAAAAAGGTGTTATCATTCATTTATTCATCAGAGTTTTTACAGTAAAAGATATACTTTTACCAAAAAAATAGGTCCCTAAGATACGTTTTAAAGCAAAAACTGATGAATGACAATTATTATGGACGTCCTCATGTCCAGTTCTTCTCCGTGCCAGGGTTCCTAAAGAGCTCAATTACCTAGGATAACATGCTTAAAAGTCAACACTAAGGTTGAGTGAGAGTCATAGGTTTAAGTAGATATAGAGTGAATACAGTTCCACAGGGTTCAGCTTAAACCCTATGTATGGAAAAGTTTAGAGATAGAGGCTATGTTGCACTAAGCTCATGAACCACACGTTAAGTGTCCAGAACATGGGGCACTGCAGACCATACCATGATGGGACGGAAATAATAACTTGCCTAAGTTAATCCTTTAGAGGGTTCACATATAATACTTATTGGTATCCTCCAGAAAGAGGTAATACCAACAGGAGTTGTCAAACTCCAATAGATCTATCAATTATATTCGCGTTCACTCACAAGTGATTAGATTCATGAATTTAGTTATATAGTGGTGGCAAGTAGTTTACTCGTGCAACAACCAAAGAAAAAGACTTGTGTTCGATTTAAAGCATGTATCCCCCTCACAGGGTTGTAAAGCATTTAAAAGGGTGAGGTTCCAACCTAAGGGATTCTAATTGTTATAAGTTTTAGTGTTCCTAAGTAGAATTACTAGTTTTTAAGATTCCTAATGACCTCGAGTTCTTTAAAACCTAAGGTAGGCCTATAGTGATTCCTAAGATATAAGGCATGGGGGATCCTAATGCGGGATATGTAACTAAGTATAGGCAAACTATAATTTTTTATAACGACTTGTTCCTATATCTTACAGGGTGAAAACTACACACATACTACCTATTAGATTACCTATATAACTAAACTACCTATATAACTAATTCTATAACCATACTAGTTTGATCCTTTGTTGTTCTTAACTTCTTGGATTGCTTTTAACAGATCCCTTATGTCAGACTTATGACGATCCCTAATATCTTCGATGATCATTTCTATAGTGGAAAGTCTAACATGTGCGGTAACTAGTTCGTCAGAGTGTCCTTCATACTTTGTTTGTAACTTAAAGATTTAGCTACGTGTTTTCTCTAATTCATTCTCTAACCTAGTGTAGTCTTTTTGAATTATCATTCTACCTTTTCCTAAGTCACTAATTTTATTTTCTACTTCTTCAATACGTCCTAAAGATAACTTATCTAAGTGACTAAGTATATCCTCTATTTTTTCATCATGTCTTTCTAAGGGTGTTTTGTAAGAACTATTTCCTATTTCAAACCTAGGGGGAGGCGAGGGTAGTATAATACGCAATTTCTTACAGGGAGGGGAAACTGCTTCGGGAACATAGCGATCATGACTAGTATAGTGAGGTATAGATGGGGTAGGAGTTAAAGTAGGTACGGTAGGAATGTCACTACCATATGCTTGCATATAACCATTATATGCTTGCATATAAGGATCATTCGGAGAGGGTTCTAAAGCTAAGGCAACTAAGACATCATGGGCTAATTCTTCTGGAGAATTAGAACCAGAGGATGAGTGAGTAGGGGTAGCCCGAGTATACTCATAACTATCTGATGAGGTATCCTCATCATCAGTGTCAAACACGATGATAGGATTGTTAAAGGAAGACATATCTAACTGTAATACCCGGGAAAAGTATCTTAGCATATCCTAACCTATATTATACCCTAAAGGCAATAGCAATAGTGGGAATCTAACTTAGAGGCAATAGTGGGGAATTATCCTAAAGGCAATTCGGGGAATCTAATCTAAAGGCAAGTCAGGAATCTTAACCTAAAGGCAAGTCGGGAGTCTAAAGGCAAGTTCGGGGATTCTAGTGGCATGGAGGAATTTTTAGAAAAAGTGGTTATAGCTTAGGAAAATCCTTTTGTTCTCTATAAACAAGGCTCTGGTACCAATCTGTAACACCCCCATTTTTCATAGACCGCAGCGGATGTTAGGTCTGGGTTATTACTTCATGGAAACAAAGACAAGATAATAGAAAATGACTCGAAAAGAGACGTTTTTTAAAAAGGTGTTATCATTCATTTATTCATCAGAGTTTTTACAGTAAAAGATATACTTTTACCAAAAAATAGGTCCCTAAGATACGTTTTAAAGCAAAAACTGATGAATGACAATTATTATGGACGTCTTCATGTCCAGTTCTTCTCCGTGCCAGGGTTCCTAAAGAGCTCAATTACCTAGGATAACATGCTTAAAAGTCAACACTAAGGTTGAGTGAGAGTCATAGGTTTAAGTAGATATAGAGTGAATACAGTTCCACAGGGTTCAGCTTAAACCCTATGTGTGGAAAAGTTTAGAGATAGAGGCTATGTTGCACTAAGCTCATGAACCACACGTTAAGTGTCCAGATCATGGGGCACTGCAGACCATACCATGATGGGACGGAAATAATAACTTGCCTAAGTTAATCCTTTAGAGGGTTCACATATTATTGGTATCCTCCAGAAAGAGGTAATACCAACAGGAGTTGTCAAACTCCAATAGATCTATCAATTATATTCGCGTTCACTCACAAGTGATTAGATTCATGAATTTAGTTATATAGTGGTGGCAAGTAGTTTACTCGTGCAACAACCAAAGAAAAAGACTTGTGTTCGAGTTAAAGCATGTATCCCCCTCACAGGGTTGTAAAGCATTTAAAAATGTGAGGCTATGCAAACTCACCTGAGTCTAAGGTAAGTAGGGTAAGGGTTTAGACAGCTCACTCACGTATCCTGGGGGTAGTGTAGGTGTGTGTATGTCAAGTCCTAGTTTAGGTTTTTAAGTTTTTCAAGTAATCACTCTTAGGGTTTCTAAATATAACATAACACCGTTCGGGCCATCATAATCCAGAAATACATACTCCTCACATGAAGCTCCCTAGTATTGTATTATGTTACTTAACATAATATCGTTCGGGCCATCATAATTCAGAAGTACATATTCCTCACATGAAGCTCCCTAGTATTATGTCATGTTGTTATTAGATATTAGTTATAACATAACACCATTCGGGCTATCATAATCCAGAGGTCATGTAGTAAACGTTTGAGGAGCCAGGACACTTTAAATTGTAAACCTAGCAAACTTGTCAAAACGAATACCCAAATGAAACCCCTCACATGAAGCTCCCTAGTATTGTGTTATGTTGATAACTAAAAATAGGTTTTTATACTTATATAAAAATAATCTATTTATACCCTTCAAGTTTGCATATTTACACTTTCTACCCTATACTTTTAAATATATACATATTAAACATTTAACTTTCTATCTTTTACATAATTAGTCCCTATACTTATGTATTTTAGAGAAATGACATAAATAGTCCTTAAAATACACTAACTTTCGATATTTACTCTTTTTACCCTTAACTTAATAATATTTGCAAAACTAGTCCTTTTAAGTTTATAACTTATTTTACTTTCTATCCTAGGGTTTTAGAACTTTGCAAAAAGGGTCCTTATACTTATAACTTTTAAGAAATGTCAAATATAGTCCTGGACTTCATATTTTCAGAAAGTTAACATATATACCCTTATTCATGAAAACATTTGCAAAACTAGTCCTTTTATCATATAAATTATGTTTTATGAAACAAAAGAGTTTCCTAGCTTATGTTTAGCCAATATATATTTAACTAAGTCTCCTAAATCATATTATAGTACATAATAAGGCAATTTAGCACAAAAACACATAATTACCTAAAATTAGGGTTTTGAAATGAAAACTTCTAAATAAAAATGATCAAGGCTTATCTAAGGGTGCTAAGGCATATCCTAAGTGTCTTAGATCAGTACTAAGGCTATTATAATAAAAAAATGAAGCTTATCAAGGTCGTGGGAGGTTTAACGTGGGATAACTAGGGTTTTCGACTAGAAATGGAAATCGACTAGTACTAGGGCTTTGATACTCGACTTCTAAGGGTCTTAGGGACTTAGTACTACAGAAGTATGTGAGGTAAAGAAGAGAAGGAGGTGTGAAGAGAAATGGAGAGGGGTGCACGCTATTTATAGGGTGCGTTTGGTTTGGCGAGCAAGAAAAGAGAGTAGGAGGTTTCGAGGGGGGGGGAGGTAACTATGCAAAACTACTAGCTGACTATTGAAGCCTAGGAGGATGACTAAGTGGAGCTAGGAGTAGTTAGGGGGTGCTAGGGGTGGTTTGTGGTGGTGGTGTGGCCGTGGGTTGAAGGAGGTGATGCACCTCCTTGTGTGCTATCTAGGGAGGTTCTAGGGTATGTGCTAGGTCTAAGGAAGGTGCTAGGGTACTTGGTTGAAGTATTTGAGGTGCTATGGTAGCTTAGTTTAGGTTTTAGGTTTAGTTTTAACCTAGTTTTGTCTAGTGAGAGTCTAGGGTTTAGCCTAGGTTTTATGCCTAGTTTAGTGTCCTATGAGTGTTTAGTGACTAATATTAAGTCCTACGAGGCTTATACTAAGTGGTGGTAGCTTATGGTAAAGATTTGGGATAGTTTAGACCTAATTCCGGGAAGTTATGACCTAGTTAGGGTTTTGTGCTTATGTTACTTGTACCTAAGTTCTAGGGAGTAGTACTATGATCTAGGAAGTCTATTATAACCCAAAGTTGCTAATGTAACTCATACCCAAGCCTTGAACACTTTGAAACTAGTTCAAGTAAGCAATTAGGGTTTTAAAGATAACCTTAAACACATAGGTGCAATTAGGGTTTTCTGATGAGTATAGTGTACTAGAGTGATTGTTTACTTAGTGAAAATGTGTTTAAAACCTAGACTTGGCATACCGGGATGTTTACATGAAGTAAACATAGTGGTGGTTGGCATAGGTGGATACGTGAGCTTGTCTAGAGGTTATATAGGCAATAGTGATATAGTAAAGCAAAAATTTCACTCGGGAAACAGATATAGGCATAGCTAACCTAGATTGTGCTTAGTGAGGGCCTAATTTAAGTTATTAAGGCTTTGCTAACCTATGGGAAGCTAGTACGGAAGTTAGTGGGTTGCTACAGGGGGATTTATGCTATTTTTACATGAACACAGACATTTGAAATTGTATGCTATCTAATTGTTTTATTTGCACTAGGTAACGCGATAGTAACGATTATGTCAATTTCTATTGGTACGAGGTCTGCCATTAGGTATAACGACACATTACCTATTAGGGTCACCATAGTAATGATTATGCCAATTTCTATTGGTACGAGGTCTCACGTTAGGTTTAATGACATATTACCTATTAGGGCCATTATTGTAACGATTATGCCAATTTCGGTTACGAGCTTAGTGCAATAATAACTATTTTGTTTCAAATTATGGGTGTACAATAACGTAACCTACGGCATACTGAACAACGAAATATTGTGTTCAACAATTTAACTATAAACCTATGGATTTCACTCAACCTTTATATTGACGTTTTAAGCATGTTTTATCTCAGGTCCATAACGTACGAGGATGACACCGGGGGGGGGGGGGCACGGATACATCAAGAAGGCTATACTATATTTTATCATTCGCAAACTTATTTAATGTAACCGCGAAACTACTGGGACCTCATTTTGTAAACTCTGGTATTTATATAATTTGAATGATAAATCTTTTAAAACTACCCACTTAGAGTTCATTTTCTATTGTTATAACTGTTATACCATGAAATAACACCCTGTTTGAATTCCGCTGCATTCACAAAATTTGCGGTGTTACATAAACACTAAAATCCTGATGTTTGAGTTGTATTTGATAATGTATAATGCAGAAAATTATGTGGTATTTATGTTTTATATTGAAACTTGTTACTGTGTTCATACACACCTTGGATAACCAAAAGCTATGAAATTGAAGTTTGATGTTTTATGTGTTGCACAGATTTGAATGAAAACATGTTTACTTCAAAAATCCATCACAATGGTGAATTTACCTCAATACCAGGAAAAAGATATCTTTTTGGCGATACAGATTAGTTTGACAGAGTTCACCCCGACATTTTCTCAATGAACTTATTGGACGAAATGTTACAGAATTTAGGTTACACGGATCGTACCCTTATGTTTACTTATTTTAGGATACCTGGGGAGTCATTGGATGTAGGTTTGCTATTACTAATGTCTGAAAAAAATGTGATCAGACTTGTGGAGTATGTTCCTAGATTTATAGAATTAGAGTTGTATATTAAAACTGGTGTTTCATTTGTACAGTATCACATGATGGAGCGAATGATGAGTAATGGCAAGGGTGTAGTGACAGAAGAAATTGTGGATCGTCATGTCAGTGATGCTATTGGAAAGTGATGAGGCGAAAAGTGTTACGCTTTTAGAGGGTCATTTAAGAACTAATCCGTAATTATTTGATCAAATATTGCCATAAATCATTCCTTTTGTCATTTTAGGTACTTTGGAGAAGAAATCTGAAAAAGGAAGCATTTTGGACGTTTTTGGGGCATAAAAGTGAAGAAAACGACAAAGTCTCAAAATATGCTGGAAATAGTACCTGACGGCGTCACACCTTACAAGGTGACGGCGTCATGTGTTGACAAAGAGGTGGATATGAAGTTTACACGAGACGCGCCAGAAAGATTTTGGGATTTAAAGAGTGACGGCGTCACCCTTTGTGACACCTAGGCCATCACGTGTTGGAGCAAAAGGAGACGGCCCAGAGACCATTACAAGGTCGCGGCGTCAAAGTTGGATCTGAGCAATCCGAGAGTTGTTTTGGCGGCGAGGTGATGGCGTCAAGAGCTATAACGTGACGCCGTCAGATTATAATCTCTATATATAGTTTTCTATTTTTCATTCATTAGAGAGAGAACTTTTGGGAGAACTTTGGGATAAACCCTAGGTCGAGTTTTGCAGTATTTTCAAGGGTTTTTCACCCTTGTATCATCCATGCTTAATTAAAGATAAGTCTTCCATTAATCAATCAATATGTCTATGTGTTGTTTGATTCTATCTTATGCTTGTCTTTACATTAACATGCTAGGCTAGGTTTTTCTTGTGTTTGCTTAGATAATATGAAACCTAGCTATTGATTATTGGTTGATGGTTGGTTATTAATTGTTCTGGATGAATGATTTCAATGTTAGGCTTAAGAAAACTGGTTAACTTCCTATTGGTAACTTGCTTGAACGTCTTAGGAAACATGAACCGGATGTGTACTACGATTTAATTGGTTGTGTTTAATGCATAAGAGAATATTAATGAGGCCATGATAGGATACTAAACGTGTCGTCATAGGAAGAGATATGACCTTATAGAGTTGGGGAAGGACGTACACGCCCCCATGAATGGTATTAAGGAATACAACCCGTCATCCACGCAATTGTAACAAACTAATCAACCGGTAAAAGATAGTTAGGGATTAGTGAAGCCTAAGTAAACACGTTTTTCTCCATATTAGTTTCTTTCACATTTATTTTCTTGTCATTTTATTTTTATTGCCTTTGTAGTTATTTGGGTTAGTTGACTAGCAACTAATTCCGCCCACTCCTTCAAAACCGAGATTTTACTTGCTTTCATAAATTATAAAAATACAAAAAAATCATCCCTCACCCTTAGACCTAATTAGAGTATTTTTCAATCCTAACGAACACTATTCCCTGTGGAGAATGATCAATTCCCGGTACTTGCCATTATACTATACTACATCGGTCAGGTATACTGCCTGGTGGAGATTGCAAGCTTCTCAAGATCCCTTGATAGGTAAAACCTTTTGCGTAGACTGCAATCCACGCATCAGAAAGGATCTTGATGGTGAAACTGGAAACAGTGGGAAATTACCATTGTTAGAGACGAATAAGACAAGCCAACATGGGAAGGCTCGACCTGTTGATGATACTGATTCTGACAATGAATTCCCACTGACATGTTGTTTAGAAAAAATAAGTGCAAATCATACAAAAAGGCTGAGCGGTGATTTTGAATTCAGAAGGTTATTGTCAGAGATTGACCAAGAGTTTGGGTTGGAGAATTCAAGTGAGGATTCCCTATAGTGGAAAGGAAGGGGATCTTGAGACTTGAATTAGTGTTGAAGAAGTAGATCAAGGAATAGATGTTGAATGGCAAGATGACCCATACCATTTACTTGATGAACCTAAAGAGATAATTGATATGGTTGGTGAATTTGATCAAGCATTAGATGAACTTGATCAAGTAGTTGAAGCTGAAGAACTAACAGAGTTGTATGCTATTTTTGCTCAACCATTTGATGATGAAGGGGATGTGGTTCCAGTTGAGGTCCTTGCTGAAGATATGGTTGGAAGAGATGTTGTTGATTGTGATGATGCTGAACAATTAGTTTCTGATGAGGTTGTGATTCCAGATGATCTGTGTGCTGCAGCAGTTGGACAGGAGGGATTTATCTCAGCTGTTGATGGAGATGTGATTCCAGATAAAGTGGTTGCTAAAGAGGAAGATGAGCCAGATGAAGTGCTTGCAAAAAATAGAGTTGGACAAGATGAAGTGGTTGCAGACGAAAACTTTGAAGACCAAAGAATATCAGTCAAAAGGAGAAGACTCATGCCTGACAAGAAAACTAAGGATGATGCTGAATAATGCTTTTATGTTTACTTCAATAAGCTGTTATACTTATGCTATGGTGTTTGGATGATTAAGACAATATCTAGTTTTTCTAAACTTTATCTACTGGTTATGTAATAATTTACTAGGATAAATACTTGCATAACTTTGTGCTCTAATCGTATGGAAGCCAAAAAATTAAGCAATTTTGGGAAATTTTGTGCATTTACATTCATTTGCAAAAGTCAAACTTTAAAAGGCAAACATGGTAGTCATAATTATTGCCAAAAGATAACCACTAACCAAAAGATCAGTTAAATTTACGTCCATAGAATTAACCACTAACCAAAAGATAACATTAACCACTAAAATCAGTTAAACTTAACATTACATTAACTCTCCACTGTCACAATTATTGCCACAAAAAGGCCAAACACCATGCTCAAACCCACCAAGCCCTAAAAGTGCCATAAACCTATTTCCATCAAACAAAACTATCCCATTTCTGGCAGCAGCCACCGGTGGAGGTGGCACCAAGCTTCGGTACTCCACCAGAGAAGAAGTGGTAACAAAACCCAAAGTGGGTTTGATTAGTTTTTGTCGTTTAGCGTTTTTATGAGTACCACCAACAACAGAGATGTCACGGAGAGCACCACCATGAGTCCAATATCTTCGACAGCTTTTGCAAAAGTGGCGAGGCTATAAAGTGTTGTAGTTGTTGTAGTAATAGAATTTTGTGTTGGATGATTGACAAAATGGACATGGAATTGTTCGGGTGGTGTTGTCTTTTTGTGGTGGTGGTGAAAGTTGATGTTTCTTGGTGGTTGTTGGTGGTGGTGATTGCGGTTATAGTGGTGGTGGATGAATGTGGTGGTGATTGCATTTTGAAATGTGTTTTTTTTGTTGTTGTAGAATTGTGGTTTCAGAAGGTGGGAGATGGGAGGGTTTGTATGGGGTTTATGAGTGGAAGTTGACCACTACTTTGCAAATTATGCCATTGAAACGTCATGTCGCAGTGGTATCGCAAGGTTGGCGGCAATTTAATATGTATGAATAATTAAATGGTTATAATACCCTCGGGGTGGGGCTATGTAACACGAGAACTAACGCCTGTTGGCAAACAGTGCCTTTCCGTAGCTGTTTTACAAAGAACAGAACCATTAGTGATTGTTTTGCAACAAAATTCGTCTCGGTGTAATCCTTGCATTTTGACATAATTTGCAATTTACCCTAAAACCATGGTTAAAAAAGGCGCGCAAAGGCCTCGCAAAGGTCCCGCAAAAGCGTGAGGCTTGATCATGCTGCCACGCCATGCCTTATGACGCCTTATGTCTCGTCTTTTTGTAAACTCGCTATATATGAAATATGATATAATATATAAATATTTTCATATTTTGTGCCGCCTTATGCAAAACCTTATAAACGCAAAGCAACGCTTTAGCCATTAAGGCGTGAGACTTTGTAATACCGCCATGCCACGCCACGCGCTATTTTTAACCTTGCAAAAAACATAAAGAGTTTCCATTGCTTGAAACAAAATATTTGTTGAGGAAAAAAATATTGTTCTCTCACGAAAATAGATAAAATTAATTTTTTTGTGATGAAAGAACAAAGCATTACTATAAACTAGTAGGGTACCCGCGCGTTGCAGCGGCGGGTACCATGAAATAAAAATTTTCAATGAATAATGTATTTTAGTTTATTATGTTTTTTTTGACAATAAATTTACGGATATCAAGAATTTCGTATAACCCGTGCCCGTTCGGGCTCAAACCCGTTGGCCCGTGACTATTCGGGCGCGAGCCCGTTTGGTCCGCGCTCATTCGGGCTCAAGCCCATTTGGCCCGTTGCCTGTTCGGGCTTGAATATTTGTATAATGTGCTTTATTATTTGTAGTTGTGAAATTTAATTCAGGAATTGTGTTTAATTTGGTTGTACAATATGCTTGATAATTTGTATTTCTTATGTAAGGGGTGTTTTAATAACTGTATTAATTGTATTTATTGATCAGTTAAATAATTGACAACATTAAATAAAATTAATTTGGTGTTTTGTTGTACACTATGCTTCTTATCTTGTACGTCTGAAAATTATGTGCATTAAAGTGTTGTACACTATGTTCTTTTCTTATAAGTAGTAGTCATTATAGCCATTAATTATTAATAACATTGACCACTTTAATAGCATTAATGTTGTAAGTCTAAAAATAAGTCTGAAAATTACATCATGCTTATTTTGTTGTACACTATGCTTATTTTGTTGTAAATCTGAAAATTGGTTACAGCTATTGTACATTGTGCTTAAATGGTTGTAATTTTTGGTGAAGGGGTGTTTTTAATAGCATTAATGTTGTTTGATAGAATTTTGATCTTAAAATGACACAACGCTTTATTTTGTTGTACAATATGCTTACTTTGTTGTAATTCTGAAAATTAAGTGCATTAAAGTATTGTAAACCATGCTTAATTTCTTGTAAGTCTTAAAATTTTGGAGAGAGAGTCATTCATGCTTTATATGTAGTATAGATGAGAGGCAACTTTGTTTATTTTACGTATTTAAAATTCGAAGTGATTGACACATTCAAAAATTTGATCGGGACACTCAATGTATGAACAGTTAAAGCAGATTATATTTATAATACAATTGTTTAATACACTTTTTGGAGTGTCCAAATCAAATATGAGAGTGTGTAAATCACCTCTCATTTGAAATAGTAAGGTGAAAATAGAAACTGAAATCCCTATGCATACTACTATATTAGTCATTTAGGTCACTCCTTAAATAGAAAGGCTTAAAAATTCAGCCTACACACTTGCTAATTACGAAAACTTTAATAGCTTGTTGTAAACACACAAATAAACATTACATTTAGAAAATTAAGTGTATTAAATTCTTAAACTTGTAACAACTTTAAATTAATACAGCCCATTTAAATCATTTATAAACTTGTAACAATCCATTTAAAGAGTCATCTATACACCACAACAAATATAAAATGAAAACCTCAAAAACACTAAGGAGGTGCTTGATGAGAGGGTTAAGGAGGTGGGGAATGAGAAAATGATTGATTAAAGGTGTTTGGTTGGAGAGGGGTAATATAATGATTACCCACGAATGGGTAATGGACCATTATAAAGTAAATTGGGGGTAAGAGATTAATTACTCACATCACTCATTCCTTTGCATTCCCTTTTCCTTTCCCTTTCCCCACTACTAACCAGGCCCACCCTAATATTTTCATTCCATCTCATCTCACATAACCTCCACAACACACCATCTAACCACCATCTTGCCACCATCCGCTCGCCACCATGAGCCGAGCACCACCAAGAGCCAAGCATTGCCACCACGGGCAGACCACCATGCACACCATCCGATCACCACCACCACGAAACCACCACCACGGTCTTTGAGGTTTTGTGAAAGTTATTGTTAGAAAAATATATAAGTGAAAAACATTTGTTCGCCTCAAAATTTAGTCACAGCGTACCCTCCGCTGCATTGCGCGGACACCCTACTATCTACTTGAAAGAATTTACATCTCTCCCATTTTTTTTAATTTTTATTATTATTTTTTTATTATTATTATGTTTTTTTTAGCGAAGGTTTTTTAGTTTCTATTGATGGACAACCAAACACACATCTCAAGTAATTTTAATTTCAAATACCATCAATTACCTTTAAATTACACACATCACAAGAAATTTTAAATTCAACTACGCTTGAGAATGTACAACTAGTTGGAAGGGATATCTTTTTCTAAGATCAAATTAGGTAGCATCGTGTTAATAAAAAAAGAAAACACAACAAGGTGTAGAAAAAAATACATAATGATAAACGATGAAAGTTAAGAAATATGTTGAGTTAATTAAAAAGAACTGTTAATTACATTCTCGGGTGCCATGGGTGCTATGACTTATGTAACGATAAAGATAACTAAAGATGTTTTTTTATGCAATAGATAAACTCTGGTAAGCTCTTATAAAACTTAACGAGTGGTAAATTAAACTAATTTAAACCACAATGACCGCAATAAACATTAGACAACAACGATCATGATCGACACTCAAACACACTAATTCTAAGTTCTGATTGGAACAATAAAACACACTACCTCTGATCGACCACAACAACCGTACAATCACAGTGATTTTAGCAATTACAGCAAAGATGACTATCTAAATTCTAAAATATTCAAAAAAATAATAATTAAAAAAAATAAAAAAATAAAAAAATAAAAATAAAAAAATAAGTTTTCGTCATAAGAAATTACTTTGTCGTAAAAAATTACTACGAACTTCAAAGACATTCAACATTAGACCACAACTAGAATCAAGACTACTGGGAAAGACACTGGACACCGTCATGCAATGCCAGAATAAGATCTAATGACTTAAAGGCTATCATGTTATAGAAAACATGAAAACAAATGAAAAAAACATGACATGAAGATGAACCCGGTCTAGCAATAAATAGGTATAATGTATACGAGAATGCATTACTCTAAACCAATTAAATTATAACGGATAAGCTATAATACACCACAAGCCCACAAATAATTGGCACGCCTAGTATAAATGTAGCCTTTTATATGGTCACGTGAACAGAAGTCACTCCAAATAAGTGAACAAGGTTAATCCAAAAAATACCACTCCTTCCGTCCAAAATAATTACTCATTTTTATTATGGATGTCAAAAATTAAGTCTCATTTTTATGTCAACTAATCAAAAAAATTAAAAAAATAAAATAAAATAATAACTGTAGATAATATTTGAATGATTAAAAAATGTAATTTAAAATATATGTTTTTTTTTTTTTTTTTTTTTTTTTTTTTTAAATCTAAAATCAGTAATTTAAAACCAAGTGATTAATTCACATGTCTCGTGTCCCAAATTCTTTTGCAAGTTAGTATATACTTATTTTCAACCAAATAAAAGGGAAGTAAAGTATTGGCACACAATTTAAAAAGAGGATGTGATATGCACACCACTGAAAGTGATGTGTACACCATCAATCATGCATACCGGTGTTATACTGTGTACATCAGTGGTGTGATTTAGTGGTGAAAGAATCAAAAAGTATGGTTTGCACATCAACACTCTTTAAAAAGCGATACACCTTCTTACTAATTTTATGCTAACTTGATTACTCGCTAGTTAACAAGGTTTTTGCTTTCTCACACTACATGGTGTTTAGCATGTTGTAAATGAAATTCATTACAAGAAAGAGTGAAAGACTACTGATTCCATTCATGAGAGATCTTCTAGGTTTTTTGTTTTTTTTGTTTTTAAATGTACGGAGTATGTTATAAGCCAAAAAAAGAGGTGACATATTCGAACCACTCTCATTATTTTGTCTTTTTACCCATTCAAGTGATAAAATATGTATTTATTTTTTTTCGTCATTATGTTATCAAAAATACAAATACTTCATAGAATATAAAAGTTTGACAAAATAGAAAAAGATAAATAATGTAATAAGTTGTCTTGTTAATGAAACGTAAAGTTATCAAATTAAATTAAAATGTATAATAAGCTGCTGGTATGAAAAGTGTCAATATAATAAAGAAATACTTCGACTGGGTGTAATAGACGGTCGATGATGCATTTGTGGACGCCAAGGACGCACTTGGCGCGTTGGTGAAGCACAAAGCAAGAACTTGGTCGTTGGACCAACCGAGTTGAGAGAGAGNAAAAAAAAAAAAAAAAAAAACTTGAAAAAACATATAAGGTGATGCATTATGGTTGTTCTATTATACTATTTTAGCGATGATGTTGATTTTGAAAAGAAAAATTAATATGATACTTATTTTTTATTTTTTGGTAAACATGGTTTTTGGCTCGACATTTTGAGCTGACTACTTTTTTCGGATAGCCCGGAGTCATCGTAGGTGAACCTTTGTAGCTGCAATGGATTAATTTTCTCCCCGTTAAATTCAAACTCTTGATCTTCTCTTTAAAAAGCTGGTATTTTTACTTCTGGGTCACCTCTTATTAGTTACCACTTCTTCCAAATTTAAATACGTTAGATGACGTTTTTAACACAAATGAACTACCGTCTCTAAAAAGTAGAACCTTACGTGTGTAAAACAATGATCGGTACACATCGACAGTTCGACCCCATAATTGGTGTTTGTGTGAAAAGGACGCAAATTGTAAATGTTAAAAGTAATGAGGAAAAGTGAAAAGGATAAAACCACGTATGGGTCTGGGTTTCTGTAAGTAGTAGGGGAGCAGGCCTACGTTTGGTGGTCAATAATGGGTACTAATAAAGTGGATTAACGGGACCCACATTCAAGAAAATCATGCATATGACGTCATCCCTTGCATAAGGTACGCGCCGTATAAATCACACAACTTTCACGCTTCTTATTATTAGCCTGCTTCATTTTTCATGCTACTACTTGTGAGAAAAAAAAATGCAAGGAAATAGTATGACAACAACTTTGGTCTTTAGCTATTTGTTTATCGCTTTCGTAAATGTGAACCGTAAAGAGTTAAAAAGGTCGAGGCGAAAACTCAGTTAAAATAAATAATTAAATTGTATTTTAAAGAGAAAAAAAAATAAAGATATGAAATTTCCCATTTTATCAAAGAATAATCAATTTGAGACAGAAAAGCCTTTTTTTATTATTTTAATAAATATTATTTTCGTTAAACAAATTTTATTTCATAGGTGATTAAAAGTTAGGGCATGCTTGGTTGGATGTATTATAGGGTGAGGAATGGGAAAGGTAATGATTACTTATGCTTGGTTTATTATTATGCAATGGACCATTACCCAAAACAAGGTAATGGAGCATTACCCTACAAATTAGGGGTTATAGAATTTATTACTCATTGCATTCCTTAGCATTCCCTTTGCATTTACCTTTCTTATTCCTCTATTTGAACCAAGGGTGAGCATCGGTCCGAGACCGGACCGGACCGGACCGGACCGACAAGACCGAAGACCGAATTAAGGTAAAAACCCGGACCGAGACCGAGACCGAATGTGGTCGGTCCGGTCCGGTCCGGTTCGGTCCGGTCCGGTCTTCGGTCGGTCCGGTCCAAATAGGCAATATTTGGCATGTTTTTTCGGTTTTTTGTCGGTCCGGACCGGACCGAACCGGACCGACCGGACCGAAGACCGAATTAGCCAAAAATCCTAGACCGAGGACCGGACCGAATGTGGTCGGTCCGGTCCGGTTCGGTCCGGTCCGGTCGGTTTTGTCGGTCGGTCCGGTCCATCCGGTCCATTTGCTCACCCCTAATTTGAACCAAGGGCCCCCTTAGTAATATATTATTTAACACAAAATTAAAAGATAAAAATCAGACAAACACTTGCACAACCTCTTACAAGAACATTTTCACCATTACAAGAACATTTTCAAGACTTATTCGATCAAACCAACGAACACATAAACCAAATTATATCAAACAAACACTTCCACAACCTCTTGTATTCGACCCGTCATCAAGATTCCATTTACATGACACGGCTAGAGTTGCTACTATTTTGTGATTACGTAACATATAAATATTATCTAAACTAGACGAGTACGCGTGCATAGTAACAAAATTTTATAACGGCGGATAGTTATAATGATCTTTTGTTTACACTAAACGTTACACAACACATTTCACCAAAATATAATTATAACTATATGCTGCTTTAAAATACCGTTGTTATGCACGTGTACTAATCTAATATTATTAAACTGTGTTTCAATTTCATGTATTCACAAGTCAACTTTTATATTAATATATTCTTAAGTCAACTTTTATATTTTTACAGTAAAACCTCTATAAATTAATACTCGATAAATTAATAACCTCGATAAAATTAATAATTTGTCCAATCCCAACTTGGGACCAGTACAATTTGAACACCAATCGATAAAATAATAAGATAATAATTTTTCCGAAACCCCAGTATATATATATTAGTTCCAACGAAACTATAAATTAATAATTACTAAAAAATTTCATATATATAAGTGATAATTTATTTTTCATCTCTAATTAGTATACATTGTAATTTATTTTTCATCCTTGTTGGTATACACTATAACTTGTACACATTGGAACTTGTTTTTCTAATTTATTTTTCATCTATAAATAGTATACATTGTAATTTTTCATCTTGTTTTTCTAATTTATTTTTCATCTCTTACTATTAAACATTGTAACCGGTACATATTGAATATGGAAATTTAAATGTTCTACGTAAATCTTTTTTAAATTAATAAATTATTAATTTATCGATATAATAATATCTCGCTAAGTTAATAAAATATCTCGATCCCAACGCTATTAATTTATAGAGGTTTTACTGTATGTGTTTTTTTAAATCGTGTTTCTTTAAATAAATTTTAAGTTTTCAAATTCAAAAATAGATTTATTTTATTTATTGTTCTTTAAAACACTCTGTGAATTTCATGAATATTTTAACTAATAACAAATATATGATGGATAGTAATGTATATTCTAGCTATCGATCAACGTAGATGGGAACCTTATACGAAACTACAGATACGATAATATTCTACAGATACGATAATATTAATGCAAAATCTAAATTGAATTTATAATTAATGTGATTCACGTGTAAAGAAAGACGAATTGAGCACACAAAGTCACAAACGCACAAAACTTTGAGTCAGGCGCTTTTTACAATAAAACACGAGACAAGTTGATCGATGATAAATGCCGCTTTCTTCTATTATTTCTTAAAGTTTATAATGCTTATATCCAGTTGTATCGCAAATTCAATTAGTAGTAACATTTTATAATGCTTATATCCGCTTTCTTCTATTATTCCTCACTTTAAGTATTTAAAACTACTTCTAACGATACGAAATTTTAACATATTTGTATATTATGTTAACGAGATTGTTTTGCCGTGCCTCGCGTGTTACGACGGGTTTTTATGTGTTTGAAGTCGTGACAAATTTTCTTACCCTGCTTTGCTGCGGGCTGTGGGGTTTACGTGAAAAATTTATTCGTTACATATTCATTTCTTATACTGCGTTCTCAACTACTGATTTAGGACTGAAAGTGAAAGAAAATGAAGAAAATAAAATTATTATGTGTTCTCAAGTTTCTTTTGAAGAGAAAAAAGTAAAAGGAAAGAGGGTGAAATAATTGGTTTTTTATGCCAAAACTTTCATCCCAATTTTGGGATGTAAGTGAAGGGAATACAAGTGGTATGATTTTTATGATGAAATTGCTCTTAATCCTTAACTTTAGACTCAATTAAATATATTATCAAAGACATAATTGTCTAACATTTTTTTCAGGACTTTACTCATTTTTTTCTTACAACTCAAGAACACTAAGAGCTGTGGGTACGCAAGTCTGTTAAGCTAGCGCCAAACGACCAGCCGAGAAAGAGCAACAACGCACTTTACCCCAGCTCGCGCCAAAGGACCTTGCGCCATAGCTAACAAACATCGCCAAACATTTTTTTTCCCCTTCTCTTAAGTGGGTATTGTGTATTTGAGGGAGGTTTTGTGTTTCTAATAATTGTGTTTGTGTTTACAAATGTTTATTGTGTTTGTGTTTCATTTTTTTTAACCAATTGTTATGTATGTTTACATTATTTGCTCTTGTTAGTATTTTTCTTGCATCGTTAGTCCTATTTTGTTTACATCGTTAGTCCTTATTTATGTAATGTCTTTTTTATTTGATGTCTTTTTTAGGTACGTATTGTTTATATTTAAAAATGAAAAAAAAAGCCAATGACATCACATTTTCTGATGTTAAGGGTAACGACACTAAATGTAGTGCCAAAAAATTTCTGGTGCCATAGAATGTTTTACTGACATGGCAGCACTTCTTGACCAATGGCTCATGTGTACCCAGTGCTCTAACACATTTTTAACAATCTTTCTTCTTCTCTCTTCACCACTTTCTATACCTCCTTTCACTTTACTCTTATCTCAAACAAAAACTTAAGACCATAGTATTAGATTTAATTCAACGATCGTCTTTGAAATCACAAATAAAGTGTAATATAGAAAGATGTAAATTACATTAGCTTAAAACACATATAAACTGTGATATGTAAAGATAGATGTAAGGGTGAGCATCGGTCTAGGACCGGACCGATAAGACCGATTACCGAATTAGCCAAAAAGCCAAGACCGAGGACCGGACCGAATGTGGTCGGTCCGGTCCGGTCTGGTCTCGGTCGGTCCGGTCCAACAAGGGTAAATAATAGGTTTGTGGTCCGGACCGGTTCGGACCGACCGGACTGAGGACCGAATTAGCCAAAAAGCCAAGACCGAGGACCGGACCGAATGTGGTCGGTCCGGTCCGTTCGGGACGTTTGCTCAGCCTTAGATAGATGTGATTTTTAACTTTCTTGTTTTGAAAACCAAAAGTACAAGGGTGAAATATTTTTTTTGGTAAACTTGAAAAACTACAAAAGAAAAAGAGGGGGGAAAAATTGCACGTTTTTAACACCTTACCTTCCCCTTGTTAGTTATTCAATTAAGGATATGTTAAAACAATAGCACATAACGGTAGAGATACTTTTAACAAATTTTTTTGGACTATCTCTATAACGTAAGTAAACTTGAAGGACATGCATTTGTGTAATTTTATGTTACACATAAGTTCCAAGATTAACACATAAGCTGTTTTTGTACGTGTATGTTAACATTAACGATTTTTTTNNACGTTTCTAACACCTTACCTTCCCCTTGTTAGTTATTCAATTAAGGATATGTTAAAACAATAGCACATAACGGTAGAGATACTTTTAACAAATTTTTTTGGACTATCTCTATAACGTAAGTAAACTTGAAGGACATGCATTTGTGTAATTTTATGTTACACATAAGTTCCAAGATTAACACATAAGCTGTTTTTGTACGTGTATGTTAACATTAACGATTTTTTTATTTTTTGCAATTTTATAAGGATGCTTTCACAAAGCAAATAAACTAAAAGGACCATTTATGTGTGAAAACAAATTGTAGAGACTGGTTTGTAAAAATCCTTAGCAACAATTTTTTGTAATTTATAAAGGACTGTTTTTGTAAAGTAAATAAAATATAAAGATCATTTTGCCTCAAAACCAAACCACATGGATCATTTTTATCATTTATTAAAATTTACTGTAAATAAATAGTGGTTTATCTCGGAAAGTATTAAAAAATATTTGTTTGACAAATGTTATTATTAAAATACGAGATGACAACAAGCAACAAGAGACAATTCCATTAGTTAGCTATATTTTGATTCTAACAATATCTTTTAGAACTACCAACTAAAACAACTCTAGTGTTCGTTAAATATATTATAGTCACCTAAAAATCATAGTTAAATGTGAATATCTATTAGAAGAAACACCTATAGTTTTAGAAATGATGTTAAAAGGCTATCCTATAACACAATCGATAGATACATATATCTAACCAGCTACTATGCTATAAACTTAATTATTGTCGAACATCTCCCGTGACAGCATATAACAAAGTAAATATGCTCATGGTAAAAAAAGAAATGAGAGGTAAAGTGTTTCAGGGCGATTTAGGAAGGGTACCGAATCATTCACCGAATCCTATATTTTATCCTACTTTATTTGATGTGCATACCTGTGTTTTTCAGTTGACCTCATGTCTATCTAGGCCAATGTGTCTTATTGGGCTTAGTATGTGCTTAGTTTCGGTTAATCCTTAGGCACTTTTCGATTACGTAGAAACTAGGATTATGTTTTGCCTTTATAATCGTAATACAATTCAATCATTTTTTTAGGTTAATTTCTTGATTTTAGAGCTCGGGAGTGTTTTGAGTTCTTTGTTTGGTTGCCTAGGGTAGGGTATGGCCCTTCATCTATGTTTACTTCAGGGGTTCTCCTCCACCGATCAATATATTCTTACTGATGTCCGCCACTCCATACTAGATCGGCTAAATTTTGTTTGCAAGTCGTAATAGTATATATTTTCTTCATTTCAAAAGTAATCTATATATGAAAAGAAGCATCGACGGGTATTGCAATTAGTTTTCCAAATGTATTTACCTTCATTTGAGGAGTGATATGATATAGATTTTTGGCGGGCTTCGGCCCTTTCCGTGTTCAAAAAGAAAAAGAATTTTTTTTTCCGATTCGACATTGCGAGCCGACAAATCGCAGGGCGACTACCCTTTTGGATAGCCTGAAGTCGGCGCAGATAAACGCATATTTTTATGATTATTTATTTTCTACATAATATATACATATTGGTATACGTATAAAATACGCAACTCGCATAACTTACTTTTGAAAGATGCTACACAAATTGTGGAATAAGGGGGCGTTAGTTTAAGCTTATATGTGGCTTATAAGTTTATTTGTGTGTTGGCTTATATTTTGTAAGCCCAAAATCTTCGGCTTATTTTGAGACTTGTGAGCTTATGTAAGTTTATTACAATTATAATAAACTTATATAAACCCGTAAGTCTCAAAATAAGCCGAAAAATTAAGGCTTTTGAAATATAAGCCAAAACATAAATAAGCTCTTAAGCAACATATAAACTTAAACAAACACCTTCAAAATAATTGATGCACAACTATCAGCTCCTTGACAGTGAGGCTAAAAGTCGATCGTAATATATATATATATATATATATATATATATATATATATATATATATATATATATATTTTTTTTTTAATGCCAATGACATCACATTTTCTGATGTTAAGGGTAACGACACTAAATGTAGTGCCAAAAAATTTCTGGTGCCATAGAATGTTTTACTGACATGGCAGCACTTCTTGACCAATGGCTCATGTGTACCCAGTGCTCTAACACATTTTTAACAATCTTTCTTCTTCTCTCTTCACCACTTTCTATACCTCCTTTCACTTTACTCTTATCTCAAACAAAAACTTAAGACCATAGTATTAGATTTAATTCAACGATCGTCTTTGAAATCACAAATAAAGTGTAATATAGAAAGATGTAAATTACATTAGCTTAAAACACATATAAACTGTAATATGTAAAGATAGATGTAAAGGTGAGCATCGATCTAGGACCGGACCGGACCGATAAGACCGATTACCGAATTAGCCAAAAAGCCAAGACCGAGGACCGGACCGAATGTGGTCGGTCCGGTCCGGTTTGGTCTCGGTCGGTCCGGTCCAACAAGGGTAAATAATAGGTTTGTGGTCCGGACCGGTCCGGACCGACCGGACCGAGGACCGAATTAGCCAAAAAGCCAAGACCGAGGACCGGACCGAATGTGGTCGGTCCGGTCCGTTCGGGACTTTTGCTCAGCCTTAGATAGATGTGATTTTTAACTTTCTTGTTTTGAAAACCAAAAATACAAGGGTGAAATATTTTTTTGGTAAACTTGAAAAACTACAAAAGAAAAAGAGGGGGGAAAAATTGCACGTTTTTAACACCTTACCTTCCCCTTGTTAGTTATTCAATTAAGGATATGTTAAAACAATAGCACATAACGGTAGAGATACTTTTAACAAATTTTTTTGGACTATCTCTATAACGTAATTAAACTTGAAGGACATGCATTTGTGTAATTTTATGTTACACATAAGTTCCAAGATTAACACATAAGCTGTTTTTGTAAGTGTATGTTAACATTAACGATTTTTTTTATTTTTTGCAATTTTATAAGGATGCTTTCACAAAGCAAATAAACTAAAAGGGCCATTTATGTGTGAAAACAAATTGTAGAGACTGGTTTGTAAAAATCTTTAGCAACAATTTTTTGTAATTTATAAAGGACTGTTTTTGTAAAGTAAATAAAATACAAAGATCATTTTGCCTCAAAACCAAACCATATGGATCATTTTTATCATTTATTAAAATTTACTGTAAATAAATAGTGGTTTATCTCGGAAAGTATTAAAAAATATTTGTTTGACAAATGTTATTATTAAAATACGAGATGACAACAAGCAACAAGAGACAATTCCATTAGTTAGCTATATTTTGATTCTAACAATATCTTTTAGAACTACCAACTAAAACAACTCTAGTGTTCGTTAAATATATTATAGTCACCTAAAAATCATAGTTAAATGTGAATATCTATTAGAAGAAACACCTATAGTTTTAGAAATGATGTTAAAAGGCTATCCTATAACACAATCGATAGATACATATATCTAACCAGCTACTATGCTATAAACTTAATTATTGTCGAACATCTCCCGTGACAGCATATAACAAAGTAAATATGCTCATGGCAAAAAAAGAAATGAGAGGTAAAGTGTTTCAGGGCGATTTAGGAAGGGTACCGAATCATTCACCCAATCCTATATTTTATCCTACTTTATTTGATGTGCATACCTGTGTTTTTCAGTTGACCTCATGTCTATCTAGGCCAATGTGTCTTATTGGGCTTAGTATGTGCTTAGTTTCGGTTAATCCTTAGGCACTTTTCGATTACGTAGAAACTAGGATTATGTTTTGCCTTTATAATCATAATACAATTCAATCATTTTTTTAGGTTAATTTCTTGATTTTAGAGCTCGGGGAGTGTTTTGAGTTCTTTGTTTGGTTGCCTAGGGTAGGGTATGGCCCTTCATGGCTTCATCTATGTTTACTTCAGGGGTTCTCCTTCACCGGTCAATATATTCTTACTGATGTCCGCCACTCCATACTAGATCGGCTAAATTTTGTTTGCAAGTCGTAATAGTATATATTTTCTTCATTTCAAAAGTAGTCTATATATGAAAAGAAGCATCGACGGGTATTGCAATTAGTTTTCCAAATGTATTTACCTTCATTTGAGGAGTGATATGATATAGATTTTTGGCGGGCTTCGGCCCTTTCCATGTTCAAAAAGAAAAAGAAATTTTTTTTTCGACTCGACATTGCGAGCCGACAAATCACAGGGCGACTACCCTTTTGGATAGCCTGAAGTCGGCGCAGATAAACGCATATTTTTATGAATATTTATTTTCTACATAATATATACATATTGGTATACGTATAAAATACGCAACTCGCATAACTTACTTTTGAAAGATGCTACACAAATTGTGGAATAAGGGGGTGTTAGTTTAAGCTTATATGTGGCTTATAAGCTTATTTGTGTGTTGGCTTATATTTTGTAAGCCCAAAATCTTCGGCTTATTTTGAGACTTGGGATCTTATGTAAGTTTATTACAATTATAATAAACTTATATAAACCCGTAAGTCTCAAAATAAGCCGAAAAATTGAGGCTTTTGAAATATAAGCCAAAACATAAATAAGCTCTTAAGCAACATATAAACTTAAACAAACACCTTCAAAATAATTGATGCACAACTATCAGCTCCTTGACAGTGAGGCTAAAAGTCGATCGTCATATATTTGTTTTTTTTTTTAAATATTACTAGAAGTGTTTGTAAAAGAAAATGTAACAAATATTTTGCCAAGTACCAGAATCAGTTCATAATGATTGAAGATGGTCTTATGTCGACGAGAGAAGGGGTCCCTTAAAGTATAGGAATATATCCTTATCGAAAACGCATGCTCACCAAGACAAAGAAAGACTCCAATTTTCATATTTAGTACAGTACTACTTTCAATTATTTTATGCCAATGGGTGGATAAACGTTTCAATCATATGTCAAATAACATATATGATATCACCCTTTAATAATTAGAATGCATAAACTTTCTTTTGAGTATTTTCTCCAGTGGCGGCAAAGAAGATGTGCAAGTGGTGTGATGCTACCGAGATATGCAGGTTGAATGTGGAGCGGGATTGTTAGGATCACGTTTTACGTAATCTCTCAAGTCTCGGTCATTTCTACTTTATGTAATAGGTTGCTAGTTTACTTATCTATTTTATGATTATGTAATAAATTATGTAAGCGTCCAACGGGCCTTAAAGCCCACGTTTAAAAAGATAGGAAGGGAAGGAAGTGTTGCCCTAGACCTTGCCTATAAATACTAAGCTCATGTAAACATAACAATTGTTGGTTATTTCATTATCTTAAAGAAACTCTTGCACTTTTATCTTTCATATTGATTTAATCAACCAATCTTTATTCTCATCTCATTTCTACCAAAACCTATACTTGTGTTTACAATATTGTGACCTAACAAGTGGTATCAATCGCTAGAAGAAGGTGTAAACTTTTGTTTTTGTTTCATTCGATTCAAACAACTTGTTTTTCCTCGTTATTTTTTCAAAAAGTCTTGCTACTTTCTTGTTTGTTTCGTATTTATATCACATCTTTGTCTTCAAACTTGTGCTACAAACTCAAATAACCAACAAAGTCTCAAAATTTTTTCAAAAATACTCCATTCGTACACTTGTACTATTTTTCGAGATCCTTGAGATTTTTGAAAAGTGGTTCAAGTTTGCAACTTTCTTTAAGATTTCATCAATTTAAGGTTAGTTGTACAAGAATCTTGGATTAAAAACGTGTTTTTGGATTGCTTTTAACAAAAACAAAAAACTACCTATTTTCGAGAACACCAAAGCCCTTAACTTTTGAGAACACACATAATCGCTCCATAAGTATTACTGTTGCTTACTCAGTGCTTTTCTCTCTTGTATAAGAAAGAAAACACTTCAACTCGTTGGATATTTTCGATTTTGTATAATCTCGAAAATTTTTTGGACCCTTTTCGAAATCTTGAAAACTTTCGAGAACATCATACATTTTTCGAAATCACTTTCTGTTTTCGAAAACTTGTGAACTTTTCGAAATCATTTTTAATTTTGTCGAGAACATCTTTGATCTCCTTTGTTTCTGTCTTCTCGATAATTGTCTCAAACTTTTCTCGATAATTTTCACTTTATCGAGAACAATCTGAGTTATCGAGATCACACAATATTTTCGAGATCACACCCAAACTTTCGAGATCACATCCAAACTTTCGAGATCACCAGGACTTTGAAGACTTTCGAGATATTCAACAACAGAGTTTCGAGAACACACTTGGAATAGTTTTCGAGAATTGGCTTATCACTTATACCTTCTACAAGATCCATTTACACACAAGTCTTTCATTATGTCTCAACCTCCGTACTACAATTACCTTCATCAGCGTCAGCAGCTACAACAGAATCGTCAACAACAACCATATCAACAACCGATTCAACGACCGTATCAACAACAGTATCATCAACCATACTAGATGCACAAACAACATCAACTCTTAATGTACCAACAACAATTTCCACAACAGCAACCATACTTGCTTTATGCAATGGACCATTGACTTAGGATCAAATGAGAAGAACTCTTAAAATGAGAATGATGAGAAATAACTATAACCACATATTAGAGATGCATCGACCAGGGGCGGAGGTAAGTGCTGGCCACCTGTGGCACGTGCCACACATGGATTGGGTGGATGGAGTGTAGTTTTTTTTTACTAGTTTTCATTTGTTTAAGAAAAATAGGTATTAATCCATGTGAAGTACAAAAAGAGCAATGGTTAGAACTTAGATGTGAGGAAGAAGATGACAAACTTTAAGTTATATACTTCTTTTACCCTTAGTGTTTGTAGTGTTTTACATTTTTGACCAAACTAGCTATTGTTATTTTATCAGCAAAAAGGTCATAGAATGGACATTTTCAACCCCTTTTTGAAAACTTATTGACAAATCCCACGCCATATATTTCAAATAATTTAAATTTAATACTTTTGTATTTGTCCAAAATATTTTAAAGGTATTTAGGTGTGATAAATTATGAGAAGTCGAAATTGTCATTTTAGTACTTTCTTTTACTATACATATTGTACTGTAATTTTTAACAATATTTTTTCATTTATGCATTCCATGTTCGTATTTAGTATTTATAATCCATACTTATTAGACTATTAGTTATAGCACAGTGACACCGAAATATAAATGAGTAAATGACGTTATGTCAATGGTTATTTTGTTATTATGGCACAGGGCCCCTAAAATACACGGGACGACCCTGGATAACCCCATATTTTATAAATTTATCCGCAAAGCCAAGCGAGCCAAAATTGTGCCACACACGCTCATAAATCCTGGATCCGCCACTGGCATCGACTTGAACTAGATGCATCCTTAATCTTTTAGATGCACCCTAATATATTTTCTAGCTAAAAATTAGATGCATATACATATATTAGATGCATTTTAGCAACTTAGGAAAATCCTATGTATTTTTTGTCCTCTGCGGGTCAAATTTGTTGCAAGTACTACTTTGCATCGTTTTCACTTCAAAATTACTTTTGAAACTAATTGGGATGCATCTAAATGAATAGAGATGCATCTAATTTAAGTCGACGCATCTCAAATATGTGGTTATAGTTATTTCTCATCCTTCTCATTATAAGTTTTCTTCTCACTGGATCCTTACCCATGGACCATTACCCAAAACAAGGTAATGGAGCATTACAAACAAATTGGGGGTTATAAAATTTATTACTCATTGCATTCCTTAGCATTCCCTTTGCATTTACCTTTCTTATTCCTCTATTTGAACCAAGCGCCCCCTTAGTAATATACTACCTCCGTCCCATATTAAATGTCCACAATGGAATCTTGTGATGTCCCAAAATAAGTGTCCAGATTCTATATCAACCAATGAGATGAGACTTTAGTGGGAAAGAATGATATTTGATTGGTGGAGAGTGTAGTTAGTGGAATTTTTTAAAACTTTGTGCATGTTGAAAGTGGACACTTAATATGGGACGGAGGGAGTAATATTTAACGCAAAATTAAAAGATAAAAATCAGACAAACACTTGCACAACCTCTTACAAGAACATTTTCACCATTACAAGAACATTTTCAAGACTTATTCGATCAAACCAACGAACACATAAACCAAATTATATCAAACAAACACTTCCACAACCTCTTGTATTCGACCCGTTATCAAGATTCGATTTACATGACACGGCTAGAGTTGCTACTATTTTGTGATTACGTAACATATAAATATTATCTAAACTAGACGAGTACACGTGCATAGTAACAAAATTTTATAACGGCGGGTAGTTATAATGATCTTTTGTGTACACTAAACGTTACACAATACATTTCACCAAAATATAATTATAACTATATGCTGCTTTAAAATACCGTTGTTGTGCACGTGTACTAATCTAATATTAATAAATGTGTTTCAATTTCATGTATTCACAAGTCAACTTTTATATTAATATATTCTTAAGTCAACTTTTATATTTTTACAGTAAAACCTCTATAAATTAATACTCGATAAATTAATAACCTCGATAAAATTAATAATTTGTCCAGTCCCAACTTGGGACCAGTACAAATTTGAACACCAATCGATAAAATAATAAGATAATATTTTTTCTGAAACCCTAGTATATATATTAGTTCCAACGAAACTATAAATTAATAATTACTAAAAAATTTCATATATATAAGTGATAATTTATTTTTCATCTCTAATTAGTATACATTGTAATTTATTTTTCATCCTTGTTAGTATACACTATAACTTGTACATTGGAACTTGTTTTTCTAATTTATTTTTCTTCTATAAATAGTATACATTGTAATTTTTCATCTTTAAGTAGTATATATTAAAACTTGTTTTTCTAATTTATTTTTCATCTTTAACTATTAAACATTGTAACCAGTACATATTGAATATCACGCTAAGTTAATAAAATATCTCGATCCCAACGCTATCTTTTATATAATAAAAGAATTACATCATTTCGGAGTTTTTTTGAAAGAACAATCTTAGTGAAAAAAAAATTGGACCAATAGGAATGCTCGATTTTGACACATAGGCGAAATTGAGCAATATGATTGGCCAATAAAAGTCAAAATTGAATTGATTTTGGTCAAACTTTAATAAATTTGGTGGAGAATTTGATTGAGAAAAAAAAACACATAAAAATATATGTGTCAAATTTATAAAAATAAAAACTTAAAAAAAGAGGAGGTAATTAATAAAACATTAGTGGTTGAATTGTAAATATATATATGGAGTTAAGTGTAAAATTATAAATCTCCATATTTTTTTATAACTTTAAATAATAAACAAATTACCCCTTATACTTTATACCCTACACTTTATAATATGAACTTTGTTTACAATTACATAAGTATTATTATTTGTTTGAGACTTTCTTCCATTAAACTTACAAAATTTATAAATGTACGAATTAGTTTTAATATACGTTAAATACTTTTAAAATAAATATTAGTTTCAAACTTTCATCTATTAAAATAACTTTTTACTATGTACGTTAAATATAAATAAGAACTCATGTTATCCTATTTAAAAGTTTAATCTATACGTACACGGGTTTGAATATTAAGTACAGTTAAATTATTATTAACGGTAATATAAATATCAAATGGTAAGTACGAGTTGCTGTGATATGAAAATAAATATACGCGATTGTACTTATAACGATTCATGTAATTATTATTTAAAGTTTATATACGGATATCCGGAAAAGCATTTTTAAAAAACTTCATCAACGCTCATTATGTGTTACTAAACTCACACATTTTGTACAACATGATATCAATAGTTGAAGTTAAACAACAACATTAACATCTATGTCAGCTAAACAAGGTTAAATCTTTCATACAATAAAATTTTTACAAAATATTAATTGATATTAATACATAATGAAAAACTCATGCATACTTATTAGTTGTACTTATATCATAAGTTTCACGGGTAAATTCTTATATATCCATTTACTAAACAAAAATTTTAAAATAAATTTGATTTATGTGTAAACTCATGTGATCAAAGAACCTTTGGCCCAATAACATTATAAGGAGACACGCTTAAGAATCCAATACAAGGTCGATGCCACGGTTATATTTACAATTTCTGCTAACTATTTTTCTTACTTTCGCACATGTTTATGCTCTAACTTTTTAAAATATACATAAGATTTTCTGTTTTTAAATGATAATACCATATAATTAAATTTTTCTGAAAAAACCCGTGCGTGCACGGGTATTATAACTAGTTAATTTATAGAGGTTTTACCGTAAGTGGTTTTTTAAATCGTGTTTCTTTAAATAAATTTTAAGTTTTCAAATTCAAAAATAGATTCATTTTATTTATTGTTCTTTAAAACACTCTGTGAATTTCATGAATATTTTAACTAATAACAAATATATGATGGATAGTGATGTATATTCTAGCTATCGATCAACGTAGATGGGAACCTTATACGAAACTACAGATACGATAATATTCTACAGATACGATAATATTAATGCAAAATCTAAATGAATTTATAATTAATGTGATTCACGTGTAAAGAAAGACGAATTGAGCACACAAAGTCACAAACGCACAAAACTTTGAGTCAGGCGCTTTTTACAATAAAACACGAGACAAGTTGATCGATGATAAATGCCGCTTTCTTCTATTATTTCTTAAAGTTTATAATGCTTAGTGGTAACATTTTATAATGCTTATATCCGCTTTCTTCTATTATTCCTCACTTTAAGTATTTAAAACTACTTCTAACGATACGAAATTTTAACATATTTGTATATTATGTTAACGAGATTGTTTTGCCGTGCCTCGCGTGTTACGACGGGTTTTTATGTGTTTGAAGTCGTGACAAATTTTCTTACCCTGCTTTGCTGCGGGCTGTGGGGTTTACGTGAAAAATTTATTCGTTACATATTCATTTCTTATACTGCGTTCTCAACTACTGATTTAGGACTGAAAGTGAAAGAAAATGAAGAAAATAAAATTATTATGTGTTCCCAAGTTTCTTTTGAAGAGAAAAAAGTAAAAGGAAAGAGGGTGAAATAATTGGTTTTTTATGCCAAAACTTTCATCCCAATTTTGGGATGTAAGTGAAAGGAATACAAGTGGTATGATTTTTATGATGAAATTGCTCTTATTTCTTTAACTTTAGACTCAATTAAATATATTATCAAAGACATAATTGTCTAACATTTTTTTCATTACTTTACTTATTTTTTTCTTACAACTCAAGAACACTAAGAGCTGCGGGTACGCAAGGCTGTTAAGCTAGCGCTAAACGACCAGCCGAGAAAGAGCAACAACGCACTATACCTCAGCTCGCGCCAAAGGACCTTGCGCCATAGCTAACAACCATCGCCAAACATTTTTTTTTCTTTCTTTTAAGTGGGTATTGGGTATTTGAGGGAGGTTTTGTGTTTCTAATAATTGTGTTTGTGTTTACAAATGTTTATTGTGTTTGTGTTTGATTTTTTTTTAACCAATTGTTATGTATGTTTACATTATGTGCTCTTGTTAGTATTTTTCTTGCATCGTTAGTCCTATTTTGTTTACATCGTTAGTCCTTATTTATGTAATGTCTTTTGTATTTGATGTCTTTTTTAGGTACGTATTGTTTATATTTAAAAATGAAAAAAAAAAGCCAATGACATCACATTTTCTGATGTTAAGGGTAACGACACTAAATGTAGTGCCAAAAAATTGCTGATGCCATAGGATGTTGTACTGACATGGCAGCACTTCTTGGCCAATGGCTCANACGTTTCTAACACCTTACCTTCCCCTTGTTAGTTATTCAATTAAGGATATGTTAAAACAATAGCACATAACGGTAGAGATACTTTTAACAAATTTTTTTGGACTATCTCTATAACGTAAGTAAACTTGAAGGACATGCATTTGTGTAATTTTATGTTACACATAAGTTCCAAGATTAACACATAAGCTGTTTTTGTACGTGTATGTTAACATTAACGATTTTTTTATTTTTTGCAATTTTATAAGGATGCTTTCACAAAGCAAATAAACTAAAAGGACCATTTATGTGTGAAAACAAATTGTAGAGACTGGTTTGTAAAAATCCTTAGCAACAATTTTTTGTAATTTATAAAGGACTGTTTTTGTAAAGTAAATAAAATATAAAGATCATTTTGCCTCAAAACCAAACCACATGGATCATTTTTATCATTTATTAAAATTTACTGTAAATAAATAGTGGTTTATCTCGGAAAGTATTAAAAAATATTTGTTTGACAAATGTTATTATTAAAATACGAGATGACAACAAGCAACAAGAGACAATTCCATTAGTTAGCTATATTTTGATTCTAACAATATCTTTTAGAACTACCAACTAAAACAACTCTAGTGTTCGTTAAATATATTATAGTCACCTAAAAATCATAGTTAAATGTGAATATCTATTAGAAGAAACACCTATAGTTTTAGAAATGATGTTAAAAGGCTATCCTATAACACAATCGATAGATACATATATCTAACCAGCTACTATGCTATAAACTTAATTATTGTCGAACATCTCCCGTGACAGCATATAACAAAGTAAATATGCTCATGGCAAAAAAAGAAATGAGAGGTAAAGTGTTTCAGGGCGATTTAGGAAGGGTACCGAATCATTCACCCAATCCTATATTTTATCCTACTTTATTTGATGTGCATACCTGTGTTTTTCAGTTGACCTCATGTCTATCTAGGCCAATGTGTCTTATTGGGCTTAGTATGTGCTTAGTTTCGGTTAATCCTTAGGCACTTTTCGATTACGTAGAAACTAGGATTATGTTTTGCCTTTATAATCATAATACAATTCAATCATTTTTTTAGGTTAATTTCTTGATTTTAGAGCTCGGGGAGTGTTTTGAGTTCTTTGTTTGGTTGCCTAGGGTAGGGTATGGCCCTTCATGGCTTCATCTATGTTTACTTCAGGGGTTCTCCTTCACCGGTCAATATATTCTTACTGATGTCCGCCACTCCATACTAGATCGGCTAAATTTTGTTTGCAAGTCGTAATAGTATATATTTTCTTCATTTCAAAAGTAGTCTATATATGAAAAGAAGCATCGACGGGTATTGCAATTAGTTTTCCAAATGTATTTACCTTCATTTGAGGAGTGATATGATATAGATTTTTGGCGGGCTTCGGCCCTTTCCATGTTCAAAAAGAAAAAGAAATTTTTTTTTCGACTCGACATTGCGAGCCGACAAATCACAGGGCGACTACCCTTTTGGATAGCCTGAAGTCGGCGCAGATAAACGCATATTTTTATGAATATTTATTTTCTACATAATATATACATATTGGTATACGTATAAAATACGCAACTCGCATAACTTACTTTTGAAAGATGCTACACAAATTGTGGAATAAGGGGGTGTTAGTTTAAGCTTATATGTGGCTTATAAGCTTATTTGTGTGTTGGCTTATATTTTGTAAGCCCAAAATCTTCGGCTTATTTTGAGACTTGGGATCTTATGTAAGTTTATTACAATTATAATAAACTTATATAAACCCGTAAGTCTCAAAATAAGCCGAAAAATTGAGGCTTTTGAAATATAAGCCAAAACATAAATAAGCTCTTAAGCAACATATAAACTTAAACAAACACCTTCAAAATAATTGATGCACAACTATCAGCTCCTTGACAGTGAGGCTAAAAGTCGATCGTCATATATTTGTTTTTTTTTTTAAATATTACTAGAAGTGTTTGTAAAAGAAAATGTAACAAATATTTTGCCAAGTACCAGAATCAGTTCATAATGATTGAAGATGGTCTTATGTCGACGAGAGAAGGGGTCCCTTAAAGTATAGGAATATATCCTTATCGAAAACGCATGCTCACCAAGACAAAGAAAGACTCCAATTTTCATATTTAATACAGTACTACTTTCAATTATTTTATGCCAATGGGTGGATAAACGTTTCAATCATATGTCAAATAACATATATGATATCACCCTTTAATAATTAGAATGCATAAACTTTCTTTTGAGTATTTTCTCCAGTGGCGGCAAAGAAGATGTGCAAGTGGTGTGATGCTACCGAGATATGCAGGTTGAATGTGGAGCGGGATTGTTAGGATCACGTTTTACGTAATCTCTCAAGTCTCGGTCATTTCTACTTTATGTAATAGGTTGCTAGTTTACTTATCTATCTTATGATTATGTAATAAGTTATGTAAGCGTCTAACGGGCCTTAAAGCCCACGTTTAAAAAGATAGGAAGGGAAGGGAGTGTTGCCCTAGACCTTGCCTATAAATACTAAGCTTATGTAAACATAACAATTGTTGGTTATTTCATTATCTTAAAGAAACTCTTGCACTTTTATCTTTCATATTGATTTAATCAACCAATCTTTATTCTCATCTCATTTCTACCAAAACCTATACTTGTGTTTACAATATGGTGACCTAACAAGTGGTATCAATCGCTAGAAGAAGGTGTAAACTTTTGTTTTTGTTTCATTCGATCCAAACAACTTGTTTTTCCTCGTTATTTTTTCAAAAAATCTTGCTACTTTCTTGTTTGTTTCGTGTTTATATCACATCTTTGTCTTCAAACTTGTGCTACAAACTCAAACAACCAACAAAGTCTCAAAATTTTTTCAAAAATACTCCATTCGTACACTTGTACTATTTTTCGAGATCATTGAGATTTTTGAAAAGTGGTTCAAGTTTGCAACTTTCTTTAAGATTTCATCAATTTAAGGTTAGTTGTACAAGAATCTTGGATTAAAAACGTGTTTTTGGATTGCTTTTAACAAAAACAAAAAACTGCCTATTTTCGAGAACACCAAAGCCCTTAACTTTTGAGAACACACATAATCGCTCCATAAGTATTATCGTTGCTTACTCAGTGTTTTTCTCTCTTGTATAAGAAAGAAAACACTTCGACTCGTTGGATATTTTCGATTTTGTATAATCTCGAAAAATTTTTGGACCCTTTTCGAAATCTTGAAAACTTTCGAGAACATCATACATTTTTCGAAATCACATTCTGTTTTCGAAAACTTGTGAACTTTTCGAAATCATTTTCAATTTTGTCGAGAACATCTTTGATCTCCTTTGTTTCTGTCTTTTCGATAATTGTCTCAAACTTTTCTCGATAATTTTCACTTTATCGAGAACAATCTGAGTTATCGAGATCACACAATATTTTCGAGATCACACCCAAACTTTCGAGATCACATCCAAACTTTCGAGATCACCAGGACTTTGACAGACTTTCGAGATATTCAACAACAAAGTTTCGAGAACACACTTGGAATAGTTTTCGAGAATTGGCTTATCACTATACCTTCTACAAGATCCATTTACACACAAGTCTTTCATTATGTCTCAACCTCCGTACTACAATTACCTTCATCAGCATCAGCAGCTACAACAGAATCGTCAACAACAACCGTATCAACAACCGATTCAACGACCGTATCAACAACAGTATCATCAACCATACTACATGCACGAACAACATCAACTCTTAATGCACCAAAAACAATTTCCACAACAACAACCATACTTGCATCAGCAAATGCAAACCAATCTTCCACCAACTAAGCAAACACATTGGTTTGATCAAATGTGCGAAGCAATCACTAGTCAGCAATCTCGACATGAAGATGGGTCTATTGACATTACTCCAATGCTCACACCAGGCAACTACGTTCAATGGGCTAGTCGTTTCTTGCGATTCATTGAACTTAAGAAACCTCATGGGAAGTTTATGAAAAAGGTCATTCTTGAAGGTCCATTTCAATGGCCAACTACAACGACTCCAGGTGATCCTGATGCAAATCCTCTAAGACCTGACACTGTTACCCCACTTGCTGAATCCTCACTCACCGCAGAGCAACAACTTCATCGGGAAGCAAATGAACTTGCAATGATCTACATTCTTCAGGGAATACCTAATCCGATCTTTCGAAGTATTGATGCTCAGAAAACTGCTAAGGATATGTGGGAACATGTTCATCTCTTGATGGAAGGCACTGAATTGAATCAAGAAGACATGCAATCAAAGCTTTATATGGAATATGAAGACTTCATGATTGAATCAGGGGAATCACTTGAGTGTTACTATCATCGCTTCACTAACATCATCAATGATTTGGATCGACACAACATCATACTCCCCAGGATTGCAATCAACACTAAGTTTCTAAGTTGTCTTGGTTATGAATGGAAGAAATATGTCACGTTTGTCAGGCAGGCTAAGAATCTTCATGATGCACCATATGGATTGTTGTTTGATTATCTGAAGCACCATGAGAGTGAAGTGAACAAGGATAGAGCTCTTCGTGCAAATTTGTCACCTCCTCCAAATCCTAACTCATTAGCACTTGTTGCTCAATCTCACTTTACTCCACAACCTTCAAACCATGCTTATGTTCAGGAACAAAATTACTTCAACTACCATAAACCAAATCCTTCACAACCACTACTCACATATGATTCTACTCAGCAAAGCAACGTCGGTTCAACTGATTCGTATGGCAACAATGACTCCATGTTCTACTCCAATGCTAACAATGATGAAGATGAAGAGGAATTCAACAACTTGAACCAAGGAATTGCACTTACTGCTAAAGCATTCAGCAAATTCTCCAACAAGTCTAACAACCGTCTTCGTTCTTCATCTAACACAAGGAATCAAGCTATTGTTAATGATGGCCGAGTTGAGGTTCTGAATCGTAACTTTGGTAGATCTGGTTTTCGTGGTAATATAGGTAATTCTAGAAATGGTCAGCGGTTTAATGCAAATGGTAGCTTTCGGAACAATGTTGCTTCTCCTCAGAAAAGGGTTGAAATTGTTGAAACGGGTAATACAGATTCTGGTAACACTGTCATTCGATGCTACAACTGCAACAGAGTGGGTCATTTGGCTACTGCATGTCCTTCACAAAGAACTCAAGGCAGCAAGTATCACAAGGAGGCATTACTTCTAGCCCTTAAGGATGAAGCACGTGGAAATGGGAAAGCTAAGGATAACAGCTTCATGGCCAATGCTCAATCTGATGATGACATGGAAGATCTGGAAGCAAATGTTGCAGTTATGCTTATGGCCAATATGCAGGAACTACATCTAAGTGATTCAGGCCCAGTGTATGACACTGATGGTCTGTCTGAGGTACATGATTTAAACACATGCTTAATACATGATATTACCTCACCTTCTGCATCTGCATCAGACGAGGAGCAAGTTGTTCAAAATGACTCATTGTTATCTAGTCAAGAGGATGAGCAAATAAGCACATTTGTTACATTTGACGACGATGATCAAATTGACCCTGTGGTTACATTTGATGACGACGTTCAAATTAACCAAGCTGTTGTATTTGATAATCCAATTGATGATGATCATAATGATCAGTTTGAACAAAATGAACCTTCGACTGATCCAGATTCAGAACTCAGAACCATGCTTATGACCACCCGAATTCAGGTCCAAAAGTGTAATGATATAAATGCCAAACTGAAAGCCAAAATTGCATCATTAACGAAAGACCTTGAGTGTTGTAAAATACAAATAACAAATTTTGAAACACGCGATAATAGAGAAAAAAGTTTTGAAATTGCTTTCCAAAAATCTTATGTTAAAGAACAAGATTTACAACATCAACTTCATTGTGGAAAACTAGAAGGGGGGTTGAATAGTTTACTGCTTTTTAAGTTAATTATCCTTCTAAAACTTTCGTATAATCAAAGTTATAATCTATGATATACTTTTATTACTATTGATGATATAAACAAAGATACTATCAAAGATGTAAACCAAAAGATATTACGTAGCATGCAAGAATAAAGAAAGAAACGATCAAACCATGACACGAGTATTTATCGTGGTTCGGCTACAAGGAACTCTATTTTCCTTGCCTACGTCCATGCCCCGAGTATCCAACTCCAGAGTTTCTTTCACTAGTCAACAAACTCCTTCTCGGTGGAGAAACCTTTACAATCGCCGCTTACACTTTTTCCGGTACAAAGCTAGATACCGAGTTCTAGTTCGAGGTAGAACCAACCTATCGTCGCCTAATTCCTTTTACCGACACTAGGCTAGATGTCGAGTTCTTTACACGGGTACAACCACTCCCATCGTCGCTTACACAATTTTACCGACACTAAGCTAGATGTCGAGTTCTTTACACGGGTACAACCACTCCCTACACACTATGTATTTTGAGGCCTAAAATACAAACCGGTCACTTCTACACATGATACAACTAACGTATAAACTACCGATGTAAAACCTAAAATTTTTCAAATGTGTAAAATTACCAAAATGCCCTTATAACTAAAAACTTCAATAAACACTTAAATAAAACACCAAATAAATCCCAAACACTTGAAAATGAGTAACATATGATCATTAGCATTTTTGTATGAACATTTGCAATATTTTGACTTTCACAAAAATATGTGACACATATAATTAATAATTATAAGCCCAAAATGAATTAAAATTTGTATATGACTTTATTAAAGGATAAACATTACATAATTATGGAAAATATTGAAATTTATGATTTGGTCTTTCCTTAACCCTTGAAGCTCGGCCAAAATCACACCAAATCACCCCTATAATTATCCTAATTTATCTCATAATTTTTCATATCAAAATAAAACCCTAAAACACCACAAAAACCAAACCGGCATCACAATAATTTTTGGAGGCTTATTGTTATTTTTCCTTGACGTTTTATAAACCATAAGAGGTGGCAAAAATACTGGTGAAGGTTGGAGAGTGATCGGGTTTCATGTTTGTATTTTGTTTGCTCATTATTGTGGCCGAGAGAGGTGAAAATCAAAACAGCTCATCCTTTTCGATCCAACCACATTGGGTATTTTTTATCATCATTTCTATCCTATATTACCTGTATAAAATCATAAAAATGGTCCATGCATGTTAAATAAGGCTATACGAATTTAAGAAAACGAAACCCTAATTTCATGTAAATTCAAGAAATCTGTCTATACAAATTTTATAAATTGAGATCTGATTTTTCTGGCCTTCTATGATATATATGCAATCTGTAAAAAATTTTGGTTAAATTAATTGAGGCTTAAAATCATCATTTGTTGAATTTGTTCATAATCGGCTAATGGAAAAATAGAGAAAAAGGGGTTTTGACCAAATATCAGGGTTTACACAATTTTACTGGTTCATAATAAATGTAATTATTGCACAATAATTATTTTAGGGTTTGGGAAAAATTAGGGCTTGTGATTTGGATTTTTACTTAAAACCGATTAGAAATTATAAAGTTAAGGGGCTGTTTTGTAATTTATGAAAGTATGGGACTATTTTTTTTAACTCTTTTAAATACAGTAGATTAATGGGAAAAATAATTATAAGGACCAAAGATACATATTTTGTAAGTTTGGGATTTAAATTTTAATTATGGAAATTAATTTATTCAAATTGTAAATTGATTAAATATAAGGGTTTGTTTTGTAAATATGGTAAATTAAGGGTGATTCGTACATAATGTGATGTGTAGGGTAATTTGTGTAAATATTGGAAATTGAGGGTCTAATGTGTTAATATGAAATTGTTAAGGATTATTTTGTTAATTTGGAAACTTAAGGGACTAATTATGTAAATACTTGTATTCGGCCTAAATATAATGTTAAAGGACTAAAATGGTAATTTTGTGATACTTGATTTCTACTCAGCAAAGCAACATCGGTTCAACTGATTCGTATGACAACAATGACTCCATGTTCTACTCCAATGCTAACAATGATGAAGATGAAGAGGAATTCAACAACTTGAACCAAGGAATTGCACTCATTGCTAAAGCATTCAGCAAATTCTCCAACAAGTCTAACAACCGTCTTCGTTCTTCATCTAACACAAGGAATCAAGCTATTGTTAATGATGGCCGAGTTGAGGTTCTGAATCGTAACTTTGGTAGATCTGGTTTTCGTGGTAATATAGGTAATTCTGGAAATGGTCAGCGGTTTAATGCAAATGGTAGCTTTCGGAACAATGTTGCTGCTCCTCAGAAAAGGGTTGAAATTGTTGAAACGGGTAATACAGATTCTGGTAACACTGTCATTCGATGCTACAACTGCAACAGAGTGAGTCATTTGGCTACTGCATGTCCTTCACCAAGAACTCAAGGCAGCAAGTATCACAAGGAGGCATTACTTCTAGCCCTTAAGGATGAAGCACGTGGAAATGGGAAAGCTAAGGATAACAGCTTCATGGCCAATGCTCAATCTGATAATGACATGGAAGATCTGAAAGCAAATGCTGCAGTTATGCTTATGGCCAATATGCAGGAACTACATCTGAATGATTCAGGCCTAGTGTATGACACTGATGGTCTGTCTGAGGTACATGATTTAAACACATGCTTAATACATGATATTACCTCACCTTCTGCATCTGCATCAGACGAGGAGCAAGTTGTTCAAAATGACTCATTATTATC